>MEHQ01002225.1:0-15891 GCA_008828725.1 Saccharina japonica | reverse complement strand
TAGTAGTAGTAGTAGTGGGTAGTAGTAGTGGTAGTGGTAGTAGTAGTAGTGGTGGTAGTGGTAGTAGTAGCAGTAGTAGCAGTAGTAGTAGTAGTAGTAGTAGTAGTAGTAGTAGTAGTAGTAGTAGTAGTAGTAGTAGTAGTAGCAGTGGTAGTAGTAGTAGTAGTAGTAGTAGTAGTAGTAGTAGTAGTAGTAGTAGTAGTAGTAGTAGTAGTAGTAGTAGTAGTAGTAGTAGTAGTAGTAGTTGTGGTAGTAGTTGTGGTAGTTGTGGTGGTAGTGTAGTAGTAGTAGTAGTAGTAGTAGTAGTAGTAGTAGTAGTAGTAGTAGTAGTAGTAGTAGTAGTACGGGGGACCATAATAATACCAGGTAGTAAATAGGACCTATGGTACACACAAAAACCTGGATATTTTACCATTTTTTCCCACAAATTGGTCCCTACCAGGTATTTACTTCGTATGGGCCCCCGTAATAGTCAGTAGATCAGTCATTCGTACCATATTTGTCTTCACATAAGACTGCTGCTGGGATAGTACGGCACGATATTTACCCATTTATGTGATATGACTGGGTGAGACACAGAGTATCCCCTTGCAGGTTTGTCTATTAAGCATCCTTGGTGTTACTCACTTTCCGTAGAGTCAAGCGTAGAAGAGAAGCAGCTTATATTAATCCCCGAGCCAGATGACATCTGCTTCGGGATGGGCTTCAAGTATGGCCCCATAAGAAAGTATACCCACAGCTATAAACATATATACGTAGATCGAGGAAAAGGACAAGTATTACTACAGCATATCTGACTATATCGACATCATGATTCATCGTTCATCCTCCTCTGCTTGATACTCTATATACGTACATATATAGCAATATGTATGATACGACCAGAGAGCCTTGCTTAGTTATTAATAGGTACACTGGGTGTGCTGGGTGCTGGGATGTCGACGGGTAGAAAGGGCGGTTTAATGTGAAGAACACACACAACACATACCGGTTGTAAACCTGTACAGACGAGAGTATTATTATGAGTAAAATTGCGTGCATATCACTCTATTACGGAGGACCATAGTAAATACTAGTAAACAGGACCAAATATTATTATCATTATGAATAATAGTAACAATTAATAGGTAACCCTTATAGAACTGGAGTCCCGTTTTGGGGACAGCTTACTTAGAATTAGAGTGGTTTGTCTCCAAAACGGGACTGCAGTCCTAAAAGGGGTAAATATATAGTTTTTTGTGTCTACCGCAGGTCCCTATTTACTGTGTGGCCCTTGGTAATATGTACGTATTTCAACCAGGCGGGTGGGGGGGGGGGGTACTGGTGCGATGTCACGGAAGCACCCGGGTATAAGGTACTGAGCATATTAACAGTAGCAACACTCGTCGTAGTAGTATCTCCCTCGCTGACCAAAGGGCGGGAGGGAGGAACGAGAGTTATCATGTCTATCGTATATACCCAGGTAGCTGATGATGGAGAAAAGGTGGGAAGTCATTTTCTACACGTATTCAAGTACAAAAGGGCATTTTATTATACTGTTAGTACTGGTTCATTAACAGCAGTACGCGTCGTAGTACGTATGATACATACATAAAAGAGAAGATGAGAGAACGACGAGGACCGACTCATCAAATAAAATATTATGCAAAACAAAAAAAAGGTGAATTGAATATTGAACGGAAAGGATTTTTGATTCGAGGGACAGCAGTACTGTATGCCGACACACAATAACAACTCTACGTATATATGTGCATGTGCTACGTACGCTCTTCTTCTGATCGACGCAACCCCCACATGTGATATGGCATGGTGCTTTTACTGTCAAGGCATCAAGGCAGGGTAGATGATGGAGATCCGAAAGGGTCGGCTTTGCTCGGTGCAATTATCTCGACGTCACACTCCGCCCTATCAAAATAATAGTGGTTTGATGGTACGTACTGCTTGTATGTATATGATACACTACGATGGATTATATTTTACTTGATGCACGACGATACGACGATCGATTATACTTGAAATTATAACTTGTTTGCGTCGTACGGCGGCGGTGTGGCTGCGCTGGTATACACTGCTGCTGCTGCTGCTGCTACCTGCTGCGTGTGCGTCTTCTGGAGGTAGGTCACAAGGGGGGGAAGGAACAGCACAGAAGAAAGAGCAAGGACCACGACGGAAAACAGGACACAGAAAAACAAGAGAAAAAAAATAATCACGCAGAACCACCTTCGAGGCCACAAAATCTGGCCCTTCCTTTTTCACGAAAGATTTGCCGGCTTTGCTGGCTGGTCCCTACCTATACCTCGTAGACTATGTACGTACGAGCACAACCTGGTACATATCGACTGCATGCAGCAGCAAAATGTACCCGGTACGTCGTGGTGCGTAGTGTGTGTTCTGCTGTGATGTATAGTAGTAGTGCCGTATACGACTCCTTGCATGATCCGGAAGATAGATGTTGATGGCGGAGAGGATGACCACCCACCCACCGCCTACGTATTGCAGAACAGAGCTAAAATCATGTCTTGGTCAGAGGGGGGGGGGCAGGGCTGTTTTTTTTGCACGCGCGTATCACATGTATATTTGCTGACACCCAGCTTGAACAACTCCGTACACATACGAACACATGCGAATGTCATCGATGCATACGATACGTACGTACCACGTACACAGCAGTACACAGCAGTAGTAGAGTCCCTCGACCCTATACCCTCGTACACCATCTCGTGTCGAGACTCGAGACGTGGCGGTTCTCCCGTATTTTTTTATACTGCTTGTATATACGTATGTACTGGTACGATAATTAAAGAGCAAAAATAATTAGTTTTTAGTTTGCCAAATTGCCAATACCGACAGAGCAGAGCGAGAGTCTGCATCACTGGGCAACGAAGCTCGCTCGCCCTATCGATGCAACCGGGAGACGCGCGCTGATGCGCCGGGTGCAATGCGTTTTCTCTCGAGGGCGCTCGTTTGCGCTTTGCGATTGTGGTTCGGGAGGGCAGGTGCGCGTTTCGAAGCACAGCAGCAGCCGCAGCCGCAGCCGCAGCCGCAGCAGCTGCAGAGAGGAAGCAGTTTGAAAAAAAAGAAAAAAAAAGAAAACGGTACAAAACCCGTTGCACTTCTATACGACTCAAAAGATGGGCACTTTTCACGTATGTACACTATAAAACCAAGTTAATAAGCTACAGGTAGTCAGAAAAAAGCGAAAAACGCGAATGTGCACGAAGAAAGATCCACGGGCCTAATCGCCACCATCAGCAGCAGCAACGTCCTACTCGTACATAAAAAGCCGGGACGGCAGCAAGCGCATCCGGCGCGTCTGTCTGCGTCCTACGTACACATGCAGGCAGTCAATGATGCGCGAGCCGCACCAGCTCGCGCTCGTCGCTTCGTCGCACCTCGTGGCAATGGGAGCAGTCTCGCAACGCCCACATGTTGCTGAGCATCTTGTTTCGTTTCGGTGGCGGGTGCTGGGACACGCCCTGCTGAGGCGCGTGGTGAATCGCCCACGGCAGGCTACCGGTATCCATCTTTTCGAAGAAGGTAGGCAGTAGCAGCAGCAGCAGCAGCTGTAGTACGTAGTCACAGATCGATCGTCGTCCGCAACTTCGTCCGGCGGCGTCGGCGGCTTGCACTGGTGATGTGTCGGCGCGGAGTGCACAGACAGCCGGTCGGTGGTAGAGTGTCCTCGCAGAAGAAGCAAGCAGCCCAGCAGCAAGGTGGGTCTTCTGGTGAAATCTTGAGGAAGAGCGCGGTGGTGGTGTAGTGGTGGTGGTGGGTGATCTGATGAGTACTCAGAGAAAAACAGCAGAAGAAGAAGCAGCAGCAGAGAGAGGAAGAAGACTGCTGTGATGATCGGTGTGGTGTGGTGTGGTATGGGTATGTCTGTGCTGTGATCATCAAAAAGTGAAAACGAAAGTGACCAATAAAAATAGCATGTTGTTTTTTGTTTTGTTTTGTTTTTTTTTTTGAACCAACCAAAAAAAAATGTTAACAAAATTTTTGTAAAGTTTGATGAGACTTTGGAAGCCAGCACAACAACACGAACAAATACAAACAAACAAACAACAACCAGGAAGGAAGAAGACGGAATTTTGGAATTTTTCAGTTTATTTTGTTTGTTTTTTCGTTTTTTCGAAGGTTGATCCGATTTCCGGTTTCCTTTTCCCCTATTTTTTGTTGTTTTGCTTTTTCGCTCACATTCTCTACTCCACATGCCCAGTCTGATGGTCGTCAGTCGTCGGAATGTAACACTATAAAAATGTGGGTCTTTAAAACTAAGATCCGGCCGCAATTGAAGTTCTCCGGTCTGTTGGTGGGCAGCATTCTGTATTTTGATTTTGGACTGGGACGACGAATTTTCGTTTTTTGTTTCGCTTTTTTTCCTCCTCTTCTTTTGGTATTATAGTAGTTGGTAGATCTTCTCTTCTGCCTTGTGATATTATTTTTTCGTGATATGTACTCGCACGTACGTACGTACGCGTATTTGTCATCATCATGATCGTTGCGATATCTTGATCGATAATTTTGTTGTGATTTTCGGTTATTTATTTTCATGTGATATGCTTCGATAATCTGGACCTATCGTTCCTCCTGTTGATATTTTGTACACGAGTACGTATCATACGAATCATACGGACGGTCAGATATCATCTCGTATGATATCAGTATAAATATCATATCACATCATATCATATCATATCGTACGACACATTGTACTCGCACGACTCGATCCGATTTTTTCTATATTTTTATACGCGCGCATATCATACGTACACATCCTGACACTCTCGTATCATACGATATGTACAAACAGAGTAGTATACGCATCATATGATATGTGATACTATTAATATTACCAGTATAATAATACTGCTGCTGCATGATACGAGAAGAACTACGAACGAACGCACGAACGATGAAAACGAACGGTATTAATTCCATACCTGGTACGCGATACGGTGCGCGATATACACCCCCCCCCGTCGCCTAAGTAAGCAAAAGGGCGTGTGATATATTTTGTCTACTACTACTACTACTACTACTACTACTATTACTACTACTACTACTACTACTACTACTACTACTACTACTACTACTACTGCTACTACTGCTACTACTGCTACTACTGCTACTACTGCTACTACTGCTACTACTGCTACTACTGCTACTACTGCTACTACTGCTACTACTGCTACTACTGCTACTACTGCTACTACTGCTACTACTGCTACTACTGCTACTACTGCTACTACTGCTACTACTGCTACTACTGCTACTACTGCTACTACTGCTACTACTGCTACTACTGCTACTACTGCTACTACTGCTACTACTGCTACTACTGCTACTACTGCTACTACTGCTACTACTGCTACTACTGCTACTACTGCTACTACTGCTACTACTGCTACTACTGCTACTACTGCTACTACTGCTACTACTGCTACTACTGCTACTACTGCTACTACTGCTACTACTGCTACTACTGCTACTACTGCTACTACTGCTACTACTGCTACTACTGCTACTACTGCTACTACTGCTACTACTGCTACTACTGCTACTACTGCTACTACTGCTACTACTGCTACTACTGCTACTACTGCTACTACTGCTACTACTGCTACTACTGCTACTACTGCTACTACTGCTACTACTGCTACTACTGCTACTACTGCTACTACTGCTACTACTGCTACTACTGCTACTACTGCTACTACTGCTACTACTGCTACTACTGCTACTACTGCTACTACTGCTACTACTGCTACTACTGCTACTACTGCTACTACTGCTACTACTGCTACTACTGCTACTACTGCTACTACTGCTACTACTGCTACTACTGCTACTACTGCTACTACTGCTACTACTGCTACTACTGCTACTACTGCTACTACTGCTACTACTACTACTACTACTACTACTACTACTATTAAGTACTACTTTTTTAGCAGCTACATACATACATACACTCATCACTCGGTGTGAATTTCGTGGACGGTGCGTGGTAGAGTTTTGTAACAATAATATACCATTTAAAAAAAATATTGAAGAAACAGTGTGTATTATGTGACGGTTCATTAATATTAATAGTGGCCACCTACTATATATTATATTTACGTACTCGTACTATACTTTTTTTAATAGGATCAGGACGGGGACAGGATGGTGTGTGTGTATGTATGTGTGTTCTTCACATTAAACCTTCCTTTCTACCCGTCGACATCCAGCACACCCAGTGTCCGTGCCGATTCTTCATCCTAAAAAGGTACCAGTTTCTGTGGTCACAAACTACGACACCAGCCCGGTAGAGTAGTGGTCAGCTTCAAAAGAGCTACTATCATTGGTAACAGGATCGAATCCCAACCGTTGGCTGAGAGATTTTGTTTTATTTGAAAAATAAAAAGGAAGACCAATTGCTGAGAGCGCTTCGTGGCGGGGTAGGCGGAATCCGACGTCAAGTCGACGAGGAAAAAGTGCTGAAATCCTGTCTCGCGCGATAAAAAAGCAAGCAAGAAACGTAGTGGGGGAGGAGGAGAGGAGCCTACTTTGTGACCCCGGATCTGAGTTACGACTAGGAGGAGAGAAAGACGGAAGGTGCGAAGATAATAAATGGGATGGACAAAAATAAAAAAAAAATAGAATACGCTGCAGTGCGTAAACAAGCAGCAATGCATCGACATATGCGATAGCATGGCAAACTACTGTTACAACGGTACTGGTGTATGTGACTTCGGTATCCGTATGCATATGTATGGTATCTTAGAAAGGACACAAGACAACAAACATGAACATGATACGTGACGATATGGGCGTCGGCGGGGGGGGGGGGGGGGGGGGGGCATATAGGAACATGGCCGGACACATGTATGTATGATATGTTTCGGTTTAGATCGTAGATGGGAGATGATGATGATGATCTTCTTCTTTTTCTTCTTTGTTTCTCGTGAAGAATGAAGAAGCCATTCGCGTCCATTTTGGCCACGTACTACCTTTACGAGCGTACGTACTTGCACGTTTTGGCGAAACTCGTTGTTTTCGATATAAAGAACCCCCAATGTTTCGAATGAAACGTAATATTTGCTCGTACGAGTACGTACGTACCTGTTCCGCTGCTCTGTGCTGCTTGCTGCTTGTCGTATGTAGTAGTGTGTGTGTATCATACGTACGGCAATTTCAATACTACTCCGGTTTTTGTTTTATCGGAAGCATGATCATCGACGCAGGAAGTAGTATAATGCTGTATTATTAATAGTATCCAAGACGCAATTATTCCCTGCAGCAAGACGCGTGTTTGTGTGTTTTGTGTGTGATGGTGTCTTATGTATACCCTCTCGACTTACGTCAATCAGTGCAACTATAGTACTACTGTGTCCGTCCTGGTTCCTTACCCTATACCGCAGTACGAGAGAGATTACTAATTATTATGTGATCACAGACTGACTGCTGCTGCTGTGCTGAGTGTGGTGAAACTTGAGACAGGAGAAAAAACAAAAACGAAAACAATCGCAAATTCAATGGGGTAATTATTCAAGTGAAAATGTAAATGTTCTTCACGTCAAACAGTTCTTCTTGTTGTGTTCTTTGAACAGACTAAATGAATTACCTCTACTGGTACTATCTATCTCTACACGTCGTACATATATACGTACGTAAAGTATGCACGAGGGAAAAACCCGTTTGAAAAAAAATAATACCTGGTACAGTAACCTATGAATAAACCACTCACTGCTGCTATACTGCTGCACAAGATCCACGGCGGCAACTGTTGTTATTGTTATATATCCACAGACCTAACCTGACTTACCGAGGAGTGTGCTATGAATACAGATGTTACGAGCGTACATGTAATAGACAGACAGAGAGTTTCATTCAAGTCTGCCGATCGCAGGGACCTGGCCACGATTCTCCCATGATGCCCTATTATGAAATAACAGGTGCCTGGTAAACCGGAGGCACACACGGGGCGACACGTCTCCGCGGGGGCCAGCGCTCGAAGCAACGGAAAAGCGACCAAGTTCGAGAGAGGGCGACGCACGCCACAGCGCGTGTGCCGGGGCCAAGGGGGGATGGATAACAGTAGTAGCAGCATCGGCGCGGGGCCTTCTCGTGGAATCGCGCGCGTCCGGCTATACAGCAGGACAGGACACCTAAATAAGAAACAGGGAATCTGGTCCAGGCTGGATTTCTTATTTGAGAGAAGGGTGATTTCTACACTAATTTCAATATAACGACTCCCGAATTTCTTATTTCCCTCTAAATCTCAGCCTGGCTTTCCTATTAGCCTGTTTCTTATTAGGGGTCCTGTACTGTAGGGGGCCACTTTGCACAATAGTGAAAGCGGAGAACAAACTCCAGGAAGAAGACCGAAAAACTACTGCATGTCCAGGGAGCACCGGCGGCGGCAGCTATAAGGGTGCGGCAAGTATCAATCACCGAGCCAGAGGAAGGGGGTGTGCCATACGAGCCCCACGTGGCGCCCGGAAGGAGCGCGTAACCCTCAGGCGGCTTTCAAGGTCGTCATCAGCTCTCGCAAACCGCACTACTATTCGTATCAGGAGCGGGGAGTGACGCGTCTGGTTTCTTTTTTCGCACCTACCTACAACAAACAGAGCCCATTCGCCCGAGGGCCCAACTTGGTCCCAAGAGCACACACGTTGGCGCCCGGCATCGAAGCCTTTTTCTTCTGGAGGAGGATTGTCGGTGAGCCCTGACAATTTCCCGCCGGGCTTTTTGGGGTCTCTTCTTCTCCTTGCAGTCACACGTCACGGTGCTCGGGGGGAAAATGCTGCCCTGGTTGTGGGGGGATGACGTGGAGTCAGGCGCTTCGTGGCGACAGGGACAATGGGAGAGTGAAGACCGCGCATGAAAGGATCTCAGTCTCGAGGCAAAGCTGCATGAGGTTGGGGTGTCTGGGGGGGGGGGGGGAGGGGTGTATACTTGAATTTTCATGCATTGGCCGTAGTCGTATGACCATGATACCCCGCATGCCTACAATGCTGGGACGGAGGCATATCGGGTTTCGTCATCCGACCAGCGCCGTGTCGGGGGGGGGGAGGGTGTCAACCATGTCGAGTTGTATGCCGCCCGAGATACATATGAAAGGCAGGCAATTGGGATAATCCACCAGACGCGGTATCATACCTGCGCTCAACTTGGGCCCTTGCGCGTATATAGTTATTAGTCCCATTGCTCGAGAGCAGGCGCTATGCCGTTTGCGCGCCAGCGCGTTACGAGGAGCTCGTCTCGAGAAGGTATGATGTAAGTGGTCCATGCTAATACTAAGTGCACAACTACATGTCGGACCCCTCCGGGTCACGAGTATACGACTAGCATCGACATGCCAGTACCCCCTCCCCCCAGATGAGATGTTCCCATGTGGCAAGCCATAGAGAGTAGAATTCACATAGTGGGAGAATGTGAAAGTACAAGGAGGAAAGGGACTGCGGTAGAGGAGGAGATGATGATAAAATAGACGATGTGACATGGAGAAGTTTGGTACACTAAATAGTAGCGATAAAACRATCGTATCTTAGGAGATAGCTGGTGGCCACAGGCGGCGAAACAGGAAAGGGATAAGATTAGCAACAACTTGTTCTTTGTAATATATGGAAACAACGTATTGAGCGCCCAAGTGTTGGAGGTGTCTTATTAGGAGTAGGAACGGTGCTCCGTCTCGAAAGGGAAGCGTGGTCAATGGTCAAATGACTAAGGCAAGCAACAAAGTGAGTACGCCCCCCCCCCCCCCCTCCACCTCCTAGTATGCGAACAAGACGGTTCGCTATGGAGAAACGCTTTTTTTTATTCTGCCTATACACACATAGCCGTTGGAAAACAAACAAAAATACGACCAACGACGTGAGCGGGGGGTCATCTCCGTAGAAATAGACGCGGCTGTTTGCGGGGGTGGTGGAACCTCCTCGTGGAATCCTTTGAAGGGTTCGGGAGGGATGCGATTATCAGGGGGTCGAAGCTTATGCGTACCTCGACGACACGACTATCTCTGCCCACGAAAAGTCATCACCCGGAATGGTGGGAGTGGTGCCCTTCCTCGAGCGAAAGTTGACAGCGAGGGGCATGCACCTCAACCCGGTTAAGACGGCTGTTGCCTCGGCCACGAAGGGACACGTGCCCACGCTCGGAAAGATAGACCATTTTTGGCGGGAGTTGGTATCCGCATCGCGGACCGAGGGAGGGACAAAAAGGTAGTTGGGGGTACCCGTCGGCACACTGACGAGTTTGCGACAGAGAGTGCCACAGGGATCGTGCGAGATGGGGGGGGGGGCGGCGGGGGGCGGAACAGCTCGCGCGGATGCTCCCACGAATGCCGTACGTATAAACAAGCGGCCAACCTTCATAGCCACCAGCTCAAGGGTGCAGGGAATTTTCGTACGAAGTCGAGCGGGTGACAGGACCCAAACCCGACCCCCCTGCCAGTTTGTCGACGGGCGGACAATGGAGCACTACTGTGGATCCCTCGAAAACAGTGTCGAAAATCCCTTGGAACGGCGGACGCGTCGTCGTTCTTCGAGGAGGCGTGCATGGCGGACCCGGCTTACACTGCTGACGCGTGCTACGGTAGAGGTAGCACTTTTCGGCTGAATCGTTTTCTGAACGATCGGGCTCTCCTTAACCCAAATTCGTCGGACTTTCATTTTTGTGGCGAATAATGTTTCAGAGTATACTTCGGTCATGATAGTTCTCATCCGGCAGTACTTTTATTTTCCCTCCAAAATCATTTTTTCGGTGACGTATGACGCTCCTTAAGTGAGGAGCTCAGAAAAAAAAACATGGTGCAGCTCTATCGTAGCATGCGTCTGCTACNGGGAGGGAGAAAGACGGAAGTGCGAAGATAATAAATGGGATGGACAAGAAAAAAAAGCAAAAAAAAACAAAACCTGGGAGGAATGACGTCCGAGTCTTTGAAATTGTGCAAAGATGCTCCTAACGTACTTCACACTCCGAGTATACCCCGAGTGTAGCGTACATTACTCCGAGTACTTAGAGTATTAGAGTACTGGTGGCCTGGATACTCTGAGTACTCGGAGTATGAGCAGTACTGAAGCCCCAAATACTCGGAGTACAACGAGTACCCGCAGTATCGGACCCCGAAATACTCCGAGTACAAGCAGTATCGAGAGTGTTCATACCCGAAATACTCCGAGTACGAGCAGTATCCCGGAGTATCGAACCCCGAAATACTCGAGTACACGGAGTACCTGTAGAATTTTATCTCCAATGCTCCTTACTTTACTCCGAGGTACTCGGAGCATCTGTGGAAAAATTTGAATGTAAACGGAGGGCAACATATTTGGAAGGCATCGCATTCCAATATTCGGAAATCTTATCGTAGCCATTATTATTAGTTTCCATATGTTCCAATATTTTTTTCGAGCAATTTTCTGTATTTCCACGTTTTCATTTTTTGCCCCATACAATACAATGCGAAACCTTCCAAAAAAATGCCTTCCTCCGAAGATTTCCAAACTTTGGAAATGTTAATGTTTCCTCTTTTTCCTCTTTTCCTTTTTTTTCTTGGAAACAAATATAGGAAATTTGGGGAATTAATGGCTCCGATAAAAACACAACACTTTTCTGAGTTACGACTATGCAGGGAGAGGGACAGAAGCGCGAACATTAAAAATTGTATGGAATAAACAAACAACAAACAAACAAACAGATGGCAAATGGAATACCCGGTACATAATATAATAAGAACAATAATAGTAACGCAGGGGGTCGAAGCCTACGCATACCTTGACGACATCACTATCGCGGCCGGCGAGATATCACCCAGCACGGTGGGAGTGGTGTCTTTCTTCGAGCGGGAGCTGGTAGCGAGGGGGATACACCTCAACCCGGGTAAGACGGTTGCCTTGGCCCCGAAGGAACACGTGCCCACGCCGGAAGAGATATCGCTTTTGGCAGGAGTTGGGGTCCGCATAGCAGACGAGGGAGAGATAAAGGTGGTGGGGGTACCCGTTGGAACTGACGAGTATGCGATAGAGAGCGCTATAGGGATCGTGCGCGAGGGGGGGGGCGGAACAGCTCGCGCGGATGCTCCCACGAATGCCGTACGTATAAACAAGCGGCCAACCTTCATAGCCACCAGCTCAAGGGTGCAGGGAATTTTCGTACGAAGTCGAGCGGGCGACGGGACCCAAACCCGACCCCCCTGCCAGTTTGTCGACGGGCGGACAATGGAGCACTACTGTGGATCCCTCGAAAACAGTGTCGAAAATCCCTTGGAACGGCGGACGCATCGTCGTTCTTCGAGGAGGCGTGCATGGCGGACCCGGCTTACACTGCTGACGCGTGCTACGGTAGAGGTAGCACTTTTTGGCTGAATCGTTTTCTGAACGATCGGGCTCTCCTTAACCCAAATTCGTCGGACTTTCATTTTTGTGACGAATAATGTTTCAGAGTATACTTCGGTCATGATAGTTCTCATCCGGCAGTACTTTTATTTTCCCTCCAAAATCATTTTTTCGGTGACGTATGACGCTCCTTAAGTGAGGAGCTCAGAAAAAAAAACATGGTGCAGCTCTATCGTAGCATGTGTACCCCGCCAGCGGACGTAGGCTATATGTACAGCTCGTCAATAAGGCCCGCGGGATTTCGGAATGTCGACCCCAGAAACGAGAAGGGTATCCGCATCGGTAGGGCGCTTGGTGGCAACGCTGCCCGCGGCCCTAACAGGTGACCCCTCCAGCAGTCTGGGGGAGAAAGTACGGAGGAATAAGCATCGAATTCGGAAGTAGTGACTACTGTAGTATCTGGGAGGGGGCGAGAGGCCTCCGAGATGATATCGGGTCGGGGTCGCCGAAGAGGGTATGGGTGAAGTAGTGCCGAGGGGCTCAGGGGACAGGGCACTCCGCCCTGAGGAGATAACCACATATGGGAATTCGGGTAGAGAGGTGTTGGTAGTACACGACGCTGAGACTCATCAACTTCCACGAATCCCAGAAAGAAACTCTGAAAAAAACGGGTCAACCAGGTGCGTTACGATCGGTACGTCAGATCTCTGGACGGACTCCCCATCCATACGCGCCCGCCGGGGGAGGTCGGCCTTTCCGGGGGAGAGCGAGACCCGCGAATGCGCAAAGGCCAGGCAACAGGGCCAGTCAGGACCATGAGTTGCCGCGTAGTTACGAGCGAGACCGGTGGACACCTCACGCGTCGTACCAGCCCAGGAGTTACTGCTGTACGCAGGGCGGTGACATCTATCTGGGGATCGAGGAGCACTTGGCGGTGACGTGTCCCGCCTGTTTGTGCAGCGGACGCCAACACGCGACATGCGCGCTTGTGTCACCGCGCCTCACCGCGCAGGTCAAAGCCAACAACATCAGTCGTTGGTCCACGCGACCCCCCGCTTCCTGAGGCGGGTGTCCGTCGGCCACCAAGTGGAAAGCAGTGCGCCCTTTATAACGCCGACAGGGACCGACATCGCTATCGACAGGGGAGGCCTCCGAGACGCATCGGCATCGGATTTTCCGACACAAGAGCTTATTCACCGACGTAACCTACGCGGCCCCCCAAGCGGGGGTTCGCCTGCGTGCCGAAAGGTGCTGACCCAAGGTGGACCAGCTGCTCCCACTGCTGAGGCACGAAAGCGAAAAACCACTACGCCCGCCCTGGAAATGTGCCCTTCGTCGAGCGGAGCCGTAAGCTTGTCGCCATTGCGGTGGAAAGCGTTTCGCGCGTTTTGGAAGGGAAGGACGCGAGTTCGTCGATCAGCTGGCGACGAATGAGTGTGATTGGGGGAAGGGGTGGGGGGGGGGGAGGAGGGGTCAAGAAAGGCATCTGCAAGAAACGCCCTCTGCAGATTATCCCAGTGACCCTCTCAGGTCAGGTCGCGATCTCACACTCCGAGTTCACCGGTATGAGTTTGCACTACGGGTCCGTCAAGCGACTATCACGGGGGACCCTAGTAAATAGGACCAAATATTGCTAGTAAAAATAGGTGAATATATAGGTGTTTGTGTGTACCGTAGCCCACCCCGTAACAGCGGGAGGGGGGAAGAAGAAGAGGAGGAGGGCTGGGGCGGATGCCAATGGCGTGGGGTTAGCACGTAGATGCTGAGCAGATATTTTTTATGAGTTAAACGGGAAAACGCTGGTGGGGTGGGGTTTTCACGTTAGATCCTGAGTCTAGGGAATTGTAAGAGTTGGGCAGAAGAAAGCTAGTGGAGGGTTGGAGACATTCTGTCTAGAGTAGGGAAGGAGATGACTTTGAAGATTCACTGCCCGGGGAGGGTCTAGGCCGGTGGCCACGAGGCATCTGTATGTTGATGAGTGTGTCGATATTCTCATGAGGGGGGGACACAATTTGGATGAATTTTCGTCACTTGGTTACATTGGTAAGGCGTAAGTAAATGTTGTACCCTTTTTTGCGATTTGATTGGTGAGACGTCGATCAGGAGTCAGTGGAGCGATTCATAAATTTGTCAAGCATTCAGGTCTGATTGGTAGCATCTTCCATGTTTGAGGTCATTGGATTCTAGTTCCCCCGTTTTTCGTGGGTGGCATGCTTGGAACAAGCGCCGCACAGTGGTGTTACATGGAAAATGGAACAATTACAGGAAATGTGCCCTTCGTCGAGCGGAGCCGTAAGCTTGTCGCCATTGCGGTGGAAAGCGTTTTGGGCGTCTTGGAAGGGAAGGCAGCGAATTAATCGACCAGCTAGCGACGGGAGTGGTCGGAGGAAGGGATGAGGGGGGCAGTGGTCAAGAAAGGCATCTGCAAGAAACGCCCTCTGCAGATTATCCCAGTGACCCTCTCAGGTCAGGTCGCGATCTCACACTCCGAGTTCACCGGTATGAGTTTGCACTACGGGTCCGTCAAGCGACTATCACGGGGGACCCTAGTAAATAGGACCAAATATTGCTAGTAAAAATAGGTGAATATATAGGTTTTTGTGTGGACCGTAGGTCCTATTTACTATGGCCCCTCCGTAATAACGAGAGGGGGGAAGAAGAAGAGGAGGGCTGGGGCAGATGCCAATGGCGTGGGGTTAGCACGTAGATGCTGAGTAGATATTTGTAAGAGTTAGACGGGAAAACGCTAGTGGGGTGGGGTTTTCACGTTAGATCCTGAGTCTAGGGAATTGTAAGAGTTGGGCAGAAGAAAGCTAGTGGAGGGTTGGAGACATTCTGCCTAGAGTAGGAAAGGAGATGACTTTGAAGATTCACTGCCCGGGGAGGGTCTAGGCCGGTGGCCACGAGGCATCTGTATGTTGATGAGTGTGTCGATATTCTCATGAGGGGGACACACAATTTGGATGAATGTTCGTCACTTGGTTACATTGGTAAGGCGTAAGTAAAGGTTGCACCTTTTTTCCGATTTGATTGGTGAGACGTCGATCAGGAGTCAGTGGAGCGATTCATAAATTTGTCAAGCATTCAGGTCTGATTGGTAGCATCTTCCATGTTTGAGGTCATTGGATTCTAGTTCCCCCGTTTTTCGTGGGTGGCATGCTTGGAACAAGCGCCGCACAGTGGTGTTACATGGAAAATGGAACAATTACAACACACTATAAGGTACAATATCTTAAGAGTAGTTTAGCATACCAAATATTATTATTTGTACATTTATTACCCACGTTCTTTCCTGTTTTACAAGCAAGGTTTAGCTCTCTTCACGGCGAAAAACAATAGAATTCGTTATTTTCGTCATGCTTGTCTTGAACCCTGTGAGGCTCCGCACACGCACTGACGTATCGCGGCAATAGCATTGTTCAGGCACAAGCGTCTCACCGGATATATATTGTGTAGTGGTGGGATAGACAAATATTGTAAGAAATACGAAAATCGTACTTTTGTGTATACCGAACGACTTTCTCACACCAACGACGCACGCACACAACAAGCAGCATCAGCATTATATGGCAGC
>MEHQ01003275.1:0-26955 GCA_008828725.1 Saccharina japonica | reverse complement strand
GGTACGCTTGCTTTCATTAGTACGAGTGCTTGCGAGTTGCTTTTGTTTTTCACCGCACCCTAAAAAAAAAAACTATTTCGAGCAGGCTGAAGCCGAGTTCTACGACCAAGGTTCTACGACCGATCTCCGACCGATATAGATGAATGTATTCGATTCTCCAGTTTATCGAAATCAATCAACAAAATACACGAGTTGACGGCAATTACATGCGGGACCAATATAGCGACAGCTACGTCTAGTCTTTTTGTTTGTGCGTGCTCGCTCGTCAATACATGCAGTTGATATACTACGTACTTCGGTATTCTGGCGTTTTTTCCCCCTTCCTTGTAAAACCCGTATTGTTTCTTCCCGTCCGCCATCACCACGCTTCTCAAAACGTGTTTCATATTATGACGGTCTTTTTGTTTCTCCCTATAAACACCTCACGGCGCTTCGCACTTGGTTCTAGCAGTGTCTGCCTGGTCGGAGAAAACCCGACATGCTCCGTCCCGGCATTGTAGGGATGCGAGGGCCTATGGTCATACGACTACTGCCATGCATGATGATGAAGTACCCGCCCTGCCCTCGTCTCGAAAGGGATGCGTGATCAACGGTCACATGACTAAGACAAGCAACAACTGAGTACTGAGTACTTAGTACGACCCCCCACCCCCCCCGGCCGTCCGCCATTCTCGACCTCAGGCTGCGCAGCCTCGACCTGTAGGGGCAAACGGCTCGCGCCACCGCTCTCGCCTACGAGCAGCGCCAAGCGGCCGCCTTCCTGGAAGCGGCCGAAGAAGAGCTCGAACCTCTCAAGGCCAAAATAGAAGAAGCATCCAGCAAGTCCGAGAGAAGACCTAGCGGCGTCGGAGGGTCCTCAACCCTTACTACTGCCCTTACTGGGGGGAAGGGGGGCCACCCTCCCCGAGCCGGCGCGCCCTCTCCGACATTGAGACTGGCGGAGGCATCCCGGTCAGGGGCGGGGCTGGGTTCGGGGACGTCCGGAAGACCGTCCCCTGTTTCTTGGGCCGGGTTGGAGTCGGGGGGGTCGGTGGTGGGGTCGGAAGACCTGTCGTATGAGTATTGCGAAAGCGACCAAGAGTGAGAGGAGGAGGAGGAGGAGGGAGAGGGAGAGGGGGGGGAGGGGGGGGCGTACTCATTTATTTGTTGCTTCCCTTAGTCGTTTGACCATTGACCACGCATCCCTTTCGAGACGGGGGGGATTGTGTGAAGTCCCGCATAATGCTTTCCGATCGGTGTGGTCTTAACCCTTTTTAACGAGGCGCGCGAGCGCGAAGCGCGAGCCTTTTTATTCTTGGGGTTTCCCGTGAAATAGAACGCCTCTTGGTAATACTGCTACGTTAATTACTCTAGTCTAATTGTAGCAAGTCATCTGGCCTCGGAAGCGTGGTGGTGGGTCTGAGCGAGTTACTTTTGTCGAGCGCGTGCATTTTTGACTGGACCTCGCCATCGTCATCGACCGTTTTTTTTTCGTTCAAATGTTTTTATTCGGCTATGTTTTTTTTTGGTGTGGTGGTTGGTGACTTTCCGGGTTTGTGTGTTTTTTGTTTTCTTGTATTTTGGACAGAGGGCCCTTCTTCCGACTAATTAACGCCAATCCGACTAAGACAATGCCATTCCGATAATTAATGTCATGCTGTGGTCTTTGTTTTGGCGCACGCGGCTGCTAGGGGCCAGGGGTGGCGGTGGTGCCTGTGGGCGTTGTAAAGGTGTACGGGAGGAAGGCTCTTTTTGGCCTCTCTTCACATGAGGTACAGCTTGTTTGTTTTATACTATGAATATGATAATAGTCGTATGTTATGATGGCAAATTCCGCGAAATGCGTTTTTTGAGAGTCTGCAGTTTTCGGAGTGATTACCCAGTTGTTTTTTTAAAGGGGGTGTTAATGAGTGGTGTTGGATATATCTCATGTCGATGTTTTCGATATGCTATCGAAAAAATTGATGTTTGGTATCGGACTTGTTGTTGCCCTTCTCCTTCCTCCGGCATCCCCGTATTTTTTATGCTAAGACACCGAACGAAATTGTCGACTACCGGTATCGAAATCGAAATTGATTTCGATTTTCTTTTTCGTTTCTAACCGGTAGCGCATCGTGTGTAATTCGATTATCGTTCGGTATCCGTCGCTATATATCACTACAGTAGTTCCGACCAATGAGAGAGTGTGAATACCGCAGGATTGACCAATGACAAGACGTCAAACACGGGGCACCTATACTTTGGAGTTCCTGTGCCTTTCTTTGGCAGGCCTTGGATAATTTCGGGGTTAAATTTCGATTCAGATATGCATCGACCAATCGGCAAAAACTGCGGTGGCTTTTAACACTGCTGCTGTTGCTGCTGTTCCTACTTTTCTACCGGTGCGGGTAGTGTATTGTTTGTTTGTTGGATGGTTATCCCGTGGTCGTGCTGTGGTCGTGTAAGTCGTCCTCGTTTCTTGGGCAATGGGATGGGGTGGACAGGAAGGAAGGAAGGAAGTAAGGACACTGGGTGGATGAAGGGGGTGCCGCTATACATAATAGCCGGAGCTAGTTCCGCCCGCGTTTCTTTTTTACTTCCTTTTGTTTTGCAGTTACACAAGCATGTGTGCAGATACACAGTAGGATATGCAGTTACACAGTGGAATATGCAGTTACACAAGTGGGGTATGCAAGTTACACGTAGGATATAACACTCGCACAGCAGTAGTAGGATAGGCAGTTACCCGGTACGCAGCTACTGTACACAAGAGCAGTTAGTTGGCTCTTTTTTTGTTGAGTGTTGCACCGGGGTCAGTTACACGCTACGCAGGGAGTACAGGCCTTTTAACAAGAAACCGGGATAATACTGGCCCAGGCACACTACCAATAACCGTGCCCGAATTCGTTACATATTTCCCCGGGAGTATTCTGGCCTGCCTTAGTGCTGAGTGTTGTGTGGGGCTCTTGGTCATGGTATGCTCTGTGAGAGGGTTAGTGTATTATACTACGGAATTGTATAAGGTGCAGCAGCAGTAGTTAATACCAGTAGCTGCGTACAGGGTCAGCGGACGTGTTTTTTGTTTCGCGTGCCCAGCAGCCGCCGGCCAGGTATGGTCAATTTGCTGCTATTATTGCTGCTAGTGCTGCTGCTAGTACTGCTGTTGTTCTGCGTACGGTATGCACTGCGTGCCGGTGTTTATACGTGCCTGTTGCTCACGTTTTGCATATACCTGGTGAAATTGTTTGGTCGCACTAGTTTTTTTTTTGTCGCTCAACTATATGAGAGCGATACTCGCGTGTAATGTACGCGGCGGAGCACCCGCCAGCCAGTAGTGAGCGACCTTCGTTCGGTCTAGTTTGGTTCGGTTTGATTTTGTTCAGTTCGGTTTTTGTCTGGGTCGATATCGGTTGGTTCGGGTGGGAGTTCGGTTTGGTTTGCGTTTGTGTGGTCTGGTTTGTTGTGGTTTGGTTTGCCGTCCAGAGGACACCTACCTATGAATTTTGTAATACGTGAAAGTACAGTACAGCAGGAGTGCACAGTACTACAGTAGGTACATTTTGTTTTGGCGGAGAAGGCCAACAACGTGCCTCTCTGTAGATGCCGCGGACAGGCCGTGTTTTGTTTTTGCTGGATGACCCATCCAGGAGGAGCGCATTATCTTGATTAATCTATCAATCTTATCTCACCGTCTGAATTAGATACCAGGTGCCAGGTACGGAGTACTTTGTTTGGTCTGACTGCTGCAGTATTGTACCCCCTCGAGGCTGAATACCTTTCCGCCTTGAGAGGTGTGCTACGGTGTGGGCACCCGCCACGCACCCGATTTTTCATGTTGCCAAAAAAATAGACAGCCAGCCTACCGACAAACCAGTACTGGCCAGGTCTGGGCATCCACCACACACCCGGCTTTTCGTCTTTCAATGAAAGAGTAATGATATTTATAGTACTGACTGATACTATGCGGGGTCTTCTGTAGTACCAGCCATTATAAGTATAGTTGGCCGTCGTGTTTGTTGTTTGGCCCTTTCGAAGCAGGAGTGTTCCTCTCATTATATGGAGGGATTTCTCCGACGAAAAGACATTCCAGGACATCAAGAGATCCGTGACGTCGGCCTTTGAGGTTGTGGGCAGGTCTCGCCATCGCATCGGCACGCACCCCATGGCTTATCGTCTTCCTTCAAAAGCGGCAGCCAGGCTATTTATACTATTAATACCACTACTCTGTACCGTGCGGATTACATCTTGATATACAAACTGCCCTTATATTCACGGACAGAGTATTTTTATATTGATCGTACACTTCGTACACTACTGCTGTATCGTCTGAAGTCGTTTTTTTGGTTGTTTGGCCCCTTCGAAGTTTGTTCCTCGGATATGGAGGGGTTCCTCCGACACGGGGGGTGATGGCGGACACAGTTATATCGGAGATCGTGGCGTCAAGAGACCGTGTTATCGGAGATCATCCTTTCGGAGATAGTGGTGCCGGAGATAATAGTGTCGGAGATAGTGGTGCCGGAGATAATAGTGTCGGAGATAGTGATGTCAGAGATCGAAGGGAGGTTCGAATGGACATTTATTTTCCCCTTTGAAAAAATTAGTTTTCAGCCCTGACTGATATTTAACATAATTATTGGCACCCCCCCCCCCCCCCCCCCCCGTTCTCGGATGGACACATGGCGTGTATATTGGCACCCCGCTCCGTCTGCTGATGTTCCACTCACCAGCGAACGGTCGGTATTGGGTGATAAGCGCCTGGTATGCCGGGTATACCACTGCGTATGGTCTATCTATCATACACATGTTTTTCGTAATTGAGTATATATATATCTATATGTAAGGCTCTGCCTGGAAATGTAAGGACCATTTGTTGAGTATTTTGATGAACAAACACACGCACACCTACGTCTCCTTGTACTTCCGGACAGAGTGGCGTTAGTCTACATGCCACGTGCATGTGTATTGATAGGTGCCTTGGAATACCCGCCTTGGCCGGGCGATGCTGGGTGGGGTGTGGGACACGGTATACCCACCTAACAAGCACCAAGCGGTTGTCTGTGCATTGATGGGCATCCCCCTCTTGACACCCACGGGCGAAAAAGGCCAGCTGCGTGTGTGGGAACACATCCCTCCCAAGCTGCTGCGTTTTTTTTTTTATACGCACGGTTCACTTTGTTTTTTTATTGAGACCCCCCCCGCGACTGCCTGTCCAAACCGAGAAGGAGTACTCTGCGAACGGCCGAGGTGAAACCATCGGCAGCGTATATTGCAATGGTATTAGTAACAATATTTGGTGCCCAGTGAATTAAATGCTCGCGGTGACCTAACGAACGGGTTACGTAGTATTCATGCGTTGCCAACGCTCCGTCGTGCAGGGCATGGCAAGAAGACCACTGTTCTAAGTCCCTTTAGGATTTTGTCCTCTCTTTCGGGTATTCCCCAGACAACTGCTGTATATATTCGACCCTGCTGGTGTTTTTAGGCCGTTCTTTTTACCCTGTTTTCTTTTTCACCGCGGTTGATAAATGCCACCCCAAGAAAGCCACAGCCGCGCGCTTGCGGCGGTAGCTTCACACATACCACTCGCCTCTTGCGACAAGTTTTATCGATCGACTTGACTTTCGCCTTGTCTCTCTGGCTCGGCCATGGAAAATAACGACAACACGGCCGAGGGTCACATCGACCTCGGCGGCAGCGCATTAGCCTCAGATAGACGACCATTACACTCTCAGTTCGTAGGCGAAGTGATAGCCGCGCCACCCACCGAGGAGATCCTGCCTATGACGGACTGGTGCTACGATAAGGGGGGTACCGACATTTTCACTGCTGGGTTTAGGCCACTCGGACGAGTGGCTACGAATCTAACTGAAAATTGGACCTAAACATGGTTTGTTGGCGTTGCGTCACAAAACCTCCAATGGCGGTGCATATAGAACAACAAAAAACAAAAATCGTAGTATGAGTACAACGCAGCAAAGCAGTCACTCGGCCGAGAGGCTCTTTACAGGTGACAAATAATCACCTATACATGACCCCTCTACCGTAGCACCAGTCTGCGGGGCATCGACGGCCCTGGAGCCCCGATTGGAAACAATGCGAGCGGCGAGGCTCCCTGGGCAGTGCCCATCCTGGTTACGACGCCGTCATGCAGCAGATGCAGCGGGTCGCGGCGGGACAGGACACTCTCAGTGTCCGCATCTCCTGCGTCGAGGAACGAGAGGTACAACAACAAGCACAGCAGCAACAGGAGCTGCAACAGCAACAGCAACAGTAACAGTAGCAACATCAGCAACATCAGGAGCACCATCATCATCATCATCATCATCATCATCATCATCATCAGCAGCAGCAGCAGCAGGCGCTGCAGCAGCAACAGCAACATCAACAACAGCGACAGCAACAGCAGCAACAGCACCAGCACCAGCCACAGCCCGGCCCCCAACCCGGTCAACTAGGCTACCAGCCCGCCCGGGGGGGAGTCGCCGGAGGTCAGCTGCTACTGGGGGGGTCGGGGCAATGGTGGCCCAGCACCTCGCGTAGCACCAAGTGTCCAACGAGCAGGCTGCTGTTAGCGCGGCAGTGAAAGCCTACGCAAAAGCTACGGCCGACCTGTGGTGGTCCCGGGCGGGGAAACGGTTCTTTACGGTACGCGGATGCTTCCACCTGCCGGGGGATATAGACCACGCAGCCTTGTGACCATGATCCTGTAGAAGGTCGCTGGCCCGTCGGACAGCGTGGTGCGGCAGCTGCAGTCCCTCTCGAGTTAATCGGTGAAAACATTCTTCCCACCCGCCCCAGCTGGGGCGCCACTGCGGCTCATGCCCGCCGACATACATTTCAGCGCTTTCATCGTCGCATTCCTGGCCTTAATCGAGCACGGCATGAAATACACGCCGGTCATGTGCAAGTACACGGTTAGCGAACTGCAGAAACAGCGGGGGAACGTCGATCTCATTGTGAGGACGAATCTGCAGTACCAACTGTAGGTCCTCGAGCCCCACGACGCGTACGTCCACGACACGCTCATACGCGCCATCAGCGTTGACCTCGACCCGGCCATGCACAAGGCCATAGTCGTCTCGGCAGAACTGTGGGGGAAGCACCAACTTGTGCCCCCCCGGTCGGGCGGCGGGCCCGCCTTCGAGCCAACCAAAATCGTGGAACTGCGCATGCCGGTTGAGGAGGAAATCACGTACAGCCTCGTCGTGCACTCCTCCCTGTGGACTCATGCGTCCACCCACGCAACTGGCGCGGGCTCTGGGAAGCGCAAGGCTGCCCTCGGAACGAGTGGGAAAAAGGAGCCCATCGCGAAGGGGCGTGGCGGGACCGGGGGGGTGGGGGTTCAAGTCGCTGCTCATCACGTGGGGTAGCCCCTCAGCCAGTTCATGCAGCTACACATGGAGTGGGGAGGCCTGCCTTAAGGTAGGCTGACATTTTTCCGACGATCAGGGCTCCCTGGCGATCCGTGCCAGGCCAGCAGGTCAGGCGGTGAACGCGCTAAGCCTCCCCCCCCCGCCCTCTCCGCCATCACAACAGCAGTAGCAGCCCCCCGGAGCCGGGGGAAGCGGAGGGACCGGCGGAGGAGGGAGTCGGCCGCGGAGCGTCGGACGCGGTACAGAGGGAGTCACACGAGGGGGGGGCGTGGTGTGGCCCACCCGGGCGGCGGAAAGGGCAGGGGTGGTGGAGGAAATTGACAATACGGGATTGTCACCAGGCAGGGCCGGCCGGGGGGGGGGGGGCGTCAGGTGGAGCAAGCGAGGTCTTCGCCGACGCCTCGAGGTCCGTGGGAGTTCACCGACCGCACTCCCACATCGGGGTCGGTTTCGCCGGCCTTATTTCACAGTGAGAGTCGGCCACACAACAACAGTCGCGGTTTCTATACATAACTATGTGTCGCGGAGTGCGAAACATGCAGTACGAACATGTCGGTGGAGTGTGCAGCATAACAACAGCTTAGAAGGGGCCGTACTGCAGTGCCGGGCGCAGCACCCCCAACAAGTCGTTCCACGAGTTCTTTCATTTTCACACTGGCCGCTGTCTGAATGCGAGAGGCCGGTTTCCCTTGAGTTTTCCGCGTGCGTTGTTGGTGTAGGCCCTGTTCATAACTGTCATCGCTGCGTAGGCGGATGGTGCATGTTCGCCCGTCCGCGGAGTCGCCTGTACCGACTCCTTGAGACCATCATTCAGTTTACCAACCGTACGCTGCTTGATTGCGTGGGGCCTGTACCCCCATTTTCTGCGCCTGTCGCCCGTGCCGACCCCGCGGGACTCTCTTTAGCCGCTGCTTGAGTACGAGGGGCTACCGCAAGTGTCGTCTGTATCGACCTCGCGGGACGCTCACTAAGTTTCACAGTTGTCCGCTGCTTGAGTGTTTGGGGCCTGTACCTCTTTTCGCGGGCGCCATCTATGACAACCTCGCTGGACGCTCATTTAGTGCTGCGTGAGTGCGAGGGGTCTATGCCCCCTCCCGCGTGTGTCGTCTGTACCGACACTGCGGAACGCTCACTTGATTTCACAACTGTTCACTGTTGGGGTGTGTGGGGCTTGTATCCCCTCCCGCGCGCGTCGTCTGTACCGACCTCGCAGGGCACTCATTCAGTGTCATAACCGTCCGCTGCTTGAGTGCGTGGGGCCTGTACCCTCTTCTGCGCGCGTCGTCTGTACCGGCCCGCGGAACGCTCCTTTCGTGTTCCCAACGCGTCGCTGCCTGAGTGCGTGGGGCCTGTACCCCCCCCCCCCCGGGTGACGTCTGTATCGAACCCGCGGGACGCTCGTTTAGCTGCTGCTTGAGTGGGAGGGGCCTGTACCCCGTCTCGCCAGTGTCGTTTGTACCGACCTCACGGGGAACTCACCAAGTTCCACATTTACCCGCTGCTTGCGTGCTTGGGGCTTGTACCCCTTTTCGCAGGCGTCGTCTGTGACGACTTCGCGGGAGGCGCACTCAGTGCTGCGTGAGTGCGAAGGACCTGTACCCCCTCCCGCTTGCGCCGTCTGTACCGACAACGCGGGATGCTCACTTGGTTTCACAGCGGTCCGCTGTTGGAGTGCAAGGTGCCTTTACCCTCTCCCGCGCGCGCCGTCTGTACCGACCCGCGGGACGGTCCTTTCGTGTTCACGACTCGTCGTCGCTTGGGTGGGTGTGGCCTGTACCTCCTCCGTGGGTGTTGTCTGCACCGAACCTAGCGGACGATTACCTAGCAGCTGCTTGATTGCGAGGGGGCTGTACCCGCGTTCCTCGAGGGTCATCTCTACCAACACCGTTGGACGCTCATTCAGTTTCACAGTCGCCGGCTGTTGGAGCGCTGGGGCCGGTACCCCTTTCCGCGCGAGTCGTCTGTACCGACCCGTGGGACGCTCATTTCAGCCGCGGTTTGTTTGCGAGGGGCATGTACCCCCTTTTTCCGTGGAGGTCGGCTGTACCGACCCCGCGCGGCACTCAGTGTGTTCCACAGCCCGTACCCGTTCAGTACTGTAGGCAAAGATATAACATGCGGCTTGATACCTGCGTTCTGAAGAAACGCTCACCGTTGACGTACTGCACACGAAACGACCCGCGTCGTGCGATCCACACAAACGGGGGATGCCAACCAAACCGTACGTGCTTGTACACGTGCACATGTCAGGACTGAAACAGTTGCTGTCGGAGCCCGGTCGAGGTGATACGTGCCGGCCACGAGTAACCAAGCACACGTTCGGCCCGGTCGAGTCGCGGATGATCAACGGGTCAGCACGCTCGCGGCTTTCTGATGGGGAGTCGCTCCGACAACCTCAGGCCGAACTCCTGGTACAAGGGTGACATGTAGCAAAAATAGACATCGGAAAGGCAGGCCTCGATGCACGCGACCGGCAGGTAGTGCTGCATAAACAGTCTGACAGTTGCATCCCTTTGATGAGACAGCACCCCGGCGTCGTGAGGGACGTAGCCAGAGCCCTGGGAGGATCTCTGGTAGTCCTCACGGTAGACGCCACAAACATACAGCGATACTTTGGCGACCTGAAATATGTTGGTGCAATCGACGATCGATCACGATAGTCACGAGAGGGGTGCCGATGAAGGCAGCCCCCGCCGGAGCGGGGCTGAACCGCGCACTAAGGTAAGGACGGCAGCCACCACACCGCCGCCGAGCATCCACCACTGGTTTGGAAAAAACTCGGCGAATACGTAAGACTGTAGAAGTGCCTAGTGGTGCAGAAGTCAGCTGCACACGAAATCCCGAACCTACGGATGTCCCCCCTGGGGGCGGTTGTCACGCACAGGGTTCGAATCAATGACTTCGCCTTCGAGAGCAAAGAAAACAAAGGACGACTCAACGCAAACAAAGACCCGGACACCGTCCCTCGATGTTTGTGCGCCGAAGCACTACCCAAATCACTCACGGCACTAGCAATCCTGAGGAAAATATATCCGAACGAGCGCATACTGATGGGCAAGGTCGACGTGTCCGACGCTTTCCGAAACGTTAGGGTAGATCCAGACGAAGCCCACAATTCTGCTACACGGTAAAATAATTATTAGTATTCAAATCCCGCCTCACGTTCGGGTGATCAGGGTCCCCGGGGTTCTGGGGCGTGGTCTCGGCGGCGGCGGAACACGCCCACTGGAACACCACGTTAAAGACGGCCCAGTCCCTGAACGAGGGAGCAGACATGATGGCTCACGCTATTATAGTGGACCGTTGGCAAGAAGGAAAACCAACCTCGGTCCCCGACGACGCAAACATTAGAACGCATCGTGGCGAGGGGGGGGGGGGTCGACTCCTTTTTCGTCACTGTGTACGACACTCAGATGATTATCTACTGATGGTAGTACAACGTTCAGACGACGACACGGCCGCTTTAACCGTTTCGGCCTCGCTGCCTTCAGATCACGTGCGCCTAGTCGGGCTGGGGGAGATCGGAGTCACGCTGATTATTGCGCCCCATAAAGAGCACAGATTGGGACATCTCTAATGACGTCCTGGGTTTTACCATCAACTCACACACCATGAGAACCTCCTCGACACGCGACAAGATCGAAGCGGTCGCAAGATTGCTGCACGATCACTGGCCCTCGAGAAGACGCCGCGCAAAAGCGAGGGACGTTCTCAGCATGGAGAAGGTAAGGTGCGGAATCTCATGGACGTAGTACGCGCTAGCAGATATTTCGTGTGGAGACTGCTGAGAGTCACGGGGCTGCAGGGGGCTACGCGACGACCGGAATCCCATAGATCAGAATGTCGTGTTCCTCGGTAGATATTTTTGGGCCCTATTATTCTGCTGCTCGCAACGGGCCGTATCCAAAAGAACTCCTCGCTCCATCATATTGACGTTACAACCGGAACCCCTGTCACGGACGTCGTCGGTAAGCACGGACTTACACACGAAAGTAATGGCCGATGACAAAACGGCTTTTCGGCTCATCCGTACACGTACTTACGATAACGGCGAACCCCAAATACGTAACCGAATCATCTGTACCCTACTGTTGGCCAAACCGTGCCCTTCACGTCCACGTTTCGCTGACGTACAGGCAGTGATTTAAGGTCAGCCATGTAACTTACCCAAGACAGCTTGGTCCAAAGCTATACCGTAACTATTGGTGCCGGTCGGTATCTACTGCAAGTGTGGACAGTACACATGATGACTGAATATGTTACATCAAATGACATGCATCGCTCCATCGTCAATGGTGGTACATTCGCGTTATGGCCGTAGAAGCACGGAAAATAGAGAGAAAGCTCAAGGAAAGTGGCTCCCTTGACTGCGGGTGGTCTCTGCAATACCGCATGTGTTGCGGCGGAATTGGCATACGTAACGTAAAATACGTACGTAGCGGACGCTTTCTAGATATGCAACTCCCTGCATTAGTCAAAGGAAGCACCGCCTAGGTCAGACCAAAAAACCAAAAACACACAAAACTAATCCCGAGGGAAAAAGGAAGAGAACTTGAACGTGATTGAGCTTGAGTGATTGAGAAGCGAGACTGAGTACTGCGAGCGTAACAGTAAGGCATTGTTGAAGGTTTGATACGGAGACCTGTTGTGTAGCACAAGAGGATCGGAGAGGAGTACTTGAGACAAGACCGACAAGTCCTTGAGAGAAGACTGATCTGTGCAGGAAACTGCTGTGGCAAGAGACCGAGGTTTGCATACTCTACGGAAGGAGACGAACTACGAAGCGGTGAGAGACTAGGGACAGGTGGATAGAAGACCAGGACGCGTGCGTATGAAATGTCTCGAATCCTTCGTTACACATGCATTTGAATGTAAGAATGCATCTGGTCATCTGGTCGTGAGCTATAGCTTGAACCGCTGCTGCGGCGACCGTGGTGGTACATTGACATCATGGTCGCAGGATTCTGGACAACTAGAGGTACGAGAGCAAGGAAACTGGCTCCCTTGGTTGCTGGTGTTTACCGCAATCCGAACGTATTATAATAAGACTACTTTTGGTGTCGAGGTATGCATGCATTGCTTGGTCGGTGAACGACCAGGCGTGCATGCGATCCCAAAACGGTGCGCAGGCATGTAATTACGAACAACCAACATGCCTACAGACGCGACGAACAACAGAGGCACAGAGCTCGGGCAGCGAACGTGCCTGCATGCGGTTCGAGACCAAAGCTAGAGCTGTACAAGGGGATTCGCCGGCGGCCTGGGCGGCCGCCGGTCGCAGCCTTGCGTGATACCGGAAATGTTAGCGGCATTGTGGCTAAGGAAGGGGGTCAGACGTAATGCCAAGATTTATGCACACGTTAAGCAGCATTGGTTGTGTCGAAGGATGAACATCAGACGTACTGCCAAGAGTTGAGAGCGCTCTGCACACTGCCCACAGAGAGTGACAACCGTACTACTAATAAGATAGTATAGCTGTCGTTAGGAACTCGCGTAGCAGGATATTAGTAACTGTCGTCAACTTGTGTGCATTGGTGGTGCAAAAATCAGGAAAAAACGTCGACGAAGTGCCCGGAGCACCCCCTCTGCCCTCCCTTCAGGCGGTACACGCGCATGATGGCGCAGGCTAAATGACTTGATTTTGGTGAAGGGGGTCTGAAATGACTGAAATTTGTATGGGGGGTCTGAAATGACTTGAAATCGTATAGGGGGCCTGGATTGACTTGGTTTTGGTATGGTGGGTTTGAAATTACTTGAATTTGTATGGAGGGTCTGAAATGACTTGGTATTTGTATAGTGGGTCTGAAATGACTTGAATTTGTATGTGGGGTAAAAACAACTTGATTTTTATATAGTGGGTCTGAACTGACTTGGTCTTTGTATAGGGGGTTGGCAATAACTCAGTTTTTGTATGGTGGATCTGGGAACTACTCGGTTTTTGTTAGAGGGGTCTGAAATGACTTGAAACTGTATGGGGAGTCTAAAATGACTTGATTTTGGTATGGTGGGTTTGAAATGACTTGGAATTGTATCGGGGGTCTAAAATTGTTGTTCTGAAATGACTTGGAAGTATGGGGGGTCTGGAATGACTTGAAATTGTATGGTGGGCCTGAGTTGACTTGATTTTGTTAGAGATGACACCTATTATAGCAGTAATCGGTATCATAGAGTCGCTGCTGGATAACACAAGGTTATATGCTACAACAAGAGAAGAGACGAAGAAGAACAATATATCTGCTGTTTGCTGCTACGAGTACAACTGAACTGCCGGAGAACTTCTTCACAAGTACGAGGAGAGGACACCAACTTGGAAGCCAAACGTGAGTGAAACGCGGTACAGGGTACCGCGAGCGTCTGAGCGGGTCCTACACAGAGCTGCAACCAAACTGCACTAGCTGAGATAGCGATACCCAGAGAGCATTTCACTGCGTTGTTGGGGGCTGTATCCTCAAGACAAAAACAAACACAAAAACAAACGTCGAGTACTCGTACGTACTCGTCGTGCGGCGGAATTTTGGTGATAACGTATTCGTTTCGACCATTTTATACGAGTACGACCCGGACACGGGACAACTACTGTACATACAGTGTATCTCGTCCAACGCGGGGTCCCCACTGCGATACGTGGGAATCGATTTACTTCGTGTGTACGTGACGGGTCAGTTCTAGACTACTACCATCATCACTGCTGCTGCTGCTGCTGCTGCTGCACTGCTGCTGCTGCTATATACTGCTGGTAGAGTACGAGCACCTGCGCGTATACAAAAATCACGGAGTCTTTCAAATCGAGCACGTATAAATCGCTACTTACTGCTGTTTCAACGACAGATATTCTCGAGTGAAAACATCGAGTATTAGAGTGTTTGCCATAGAAGTAAAAAATATATATACTTTCCTTCCGCTAAAAAAAGTGAATTCCCTTCCCCTCATGGTTTCGGTGTGTTTGCGATAGAAGTAAACAAAATCCTGCAGGCGACGCATCCGAAAATAATAAGGGAAGTGGGGTGAGGCAATGCGGCAAACCAAACAAACAACGAAAACAAAAAGTAGCGTACGAGAGGAACGGCAGCCCAGCAACGGTGGCGGCGGCAGGGGTATGACCGCAGTGCCGCAGCTGCAATCCCACGACCGCAAGCAGCAGCACCGGTGGCTGCAGCTACGTGGCGGCAGCCCCAGCAGCAGCGGCAGCCCCAGCAGCAGCGGCAGCAACAGCAGCAGCAACAGCAGCAGAGCAGCAGCAGAGCAGCAGAAGCAACAGCTTCCGTTTTCGCTTTTTTCGATTTTGGGTCCAACTATTCTTGTCGTCGTGTGCTGCTCCTGCTGCTGCCCACGACCTACGCGCGACACCGCGCCGGCACGCTCCGCTCCAAGCCCGCCCGGCGCCCGACATATATAGACCGTGGCGGCGCGCCGCCGCTGCTGCTAGTGCTGCTAGTGCTGCTACCGCAGTGTGGTGAAATTGAAATGATACACGGCGATCTGTCATCCTGTCGCGCTCTACAAGCAAGGCGGTACGAGTACGTCTCCATACGACTCGTACGAGTAACTCGTACGAGTACTTCTGAACAGCGCATCCTCCACGACACCAAGCCGGCGAGAGCGTACCGTAGCGGGCCGCCAGCAGTCCGCCGGCGCCCCGTTAGCAAAATCCAGCACCGCTTGTCCGTATCATACTGCTGTAGCACACCTCCCGAGCCTCTGTGCTCCCACCGGTTCTTGTGTTGTGTAGAGCAAGCAGCAAGGTTGGGGCCTATGGGAGACATGGAGACATCTCCCATAATTTGGGGCGTTCTGCGTCGGTAGAATGTTCGGTGCATGTAGGCCAATCAAACTGAGAGACAAAAGTTACCGTAACTTTTGATCAAAAACATACTTCTCTAAAGTAAATTTTTGCCGTTTTTTCAAACATTTACCTCAAATCCTTCCTTCGGCAGAATTTTTAGAGAAGTAAAAGTAAAAAAAAAAAAAACGCAAACACTCTATTATTGCATAAACGCGAGAGAGAGCGGTATAGCTTTTACTACGTGCGTCTACAAAGAGGATCCTACGGACATTGTTGTAACTACTACAACTGCGTGTGATAGCGATACCCAGAGAGCATCTCCGCGTGGATTGGAGGTTGCACTTTTTCAACCCTCCGGTACGTTTTGTTTTTAAACGTGGACTAACAATCTTGACAGTACGTCGAGTGCAACTGCTGTACGCCGTAAAAAAGTAACTTCATCACAACCCAGTACCGCTGAGGTTAGGAGCTCTGCTTGGCGTAGTCCATACCGTGGATCGTTAGCCTTGGAAGTCCCAAGCAACAGCGCTATAGAAGCAATTCCCGATGGTACCGCCGTCTGTTAATGGAACCCTGACTTCGCCAGGAGCCTCCCGTACATCGTGGAGACTCTGACAAGGTATAGTCTAACCTACTGCTGTAAGCCTCGGTATCGCCCGAGTAACGACAAAAAAGACAAGGTATAGTCTAACCTACTGCTGTAAGCCTTGAGCCGGCAAGATATATCGCCCGAGCAACGACAACAAGGGGTAAGGTATAGTCTAACCTACTACTGTAAGCCTTGGCATTGTCCGAGCAACGAAAATAGGGACAAGATATAGTCTAACCTACTGCTGTAAGCCTTGGGATTGCCCGAGCAACGACAAAAGAGACAAGGTATAGTCTAACCTACAGCTGTAGGTCTTGGCATTGCCCGAGCAACGATAACAGGGACAAGGCATAGTCTAACCTACTGCTGTAAGCCTTGGGATCGCCCGAGCAACGACAAAAAAGGACAAGGTAGTCTAACCTACAGGTGTAAGCGTTGGTATCGCCCGAGCAACGACAAAAGAGAGCAACTGTACAACAACTTCATCACGAAGCTCTGCTGTACGTACCACGCGTTCAGTTCGGACTACTGACTGCGGGTGTCAAACAAGACCGCTTGGCCAAGTACTACCTATCGTCATAGGGGATTCGGCTTTCAACAACAGCGGCAACCTCACCAACGCCATAAAGGGACTGGTGACAGGCAACGACGGAAGGGGTTTCCAACCCAACGCCGACAGGTTCACGATGATTGTGGACAGCGGCACGTCGGACCATTTGGTGGCTAAGCACAAGTGCATGCTAAAGAGCGGTAACAACACGCCTGAGGAGGCCACTGTCTCTGAGATGAAACGCCAACGTGCGCAAATTCAGGGCAGCACGCCTGAAGAGGATACTGTTGCAGAGGTGGAGCGCCAACGAGAGCACATCCTAGACAGACCGCAACAACACGCAAGCAACCTTCTGGACGAGGCCAAGTCATCGACAACAACAGCCGGAGCGTCATCGACGGGAGCTGGAGTATCCTCACCAAGAGCCAGAATACCATCACCAAGGGCTGAAGATTCCTCATCAGGGACCGGAACGCCATCATCAGGAGTCAGAACTTCTATCTCACCCGGGGACACACCTGTTGCCTCGCCCGAGGTCGCGTCTTCCTCTTCGGCTGGAGTCTCACCGGGTGCACCGCATCACGAGACAACCAGTACGAGACCCAATCCAATCGTCGAGGAGACCTTCGACAGCGGGGCATCATACCTGGCAGAGTGGATTCCTACACCAATAACCCTTCGATCAGGAGACGTAATCGAGAGTGCCACCCAATCCATGGAGCAGCATCATCTGGGATCATGAATCATTCTGGGATCATCGGAACATCGCATCGGACATCGACTATCTCGGGATTCATCGGAGCATCAACGTCCGGAGTCACTGGATCACCAACATCTGGGACATCTGGGATCACGGATCAGTCAGCTGGATCATCATCATCTGGCATTACCGGACTAATCAGCTGGATCATCATCGTCATCTGGCATCACCGAGAGCACCAGCTGAGACATCAAAACCGCCTGCTCACCAGGGGTCGTGTCCGCTTCCCAGAGCTGTGTCTGGCTGCGCACTCCACACGAGCCGAGCCCAGCACCATCAAGGTCGAGCCACTGGAAGCGTGAAATGCATGTCTCCCTTATCGAAGCTGTAGAGTCGTTGCATGTTCTTTTGTACGGGACGGGCAGATATTCAATTCCTTGTTTAACGAACTGATCACTGGAAGTTTTGTGTTCGTACGTTGTTTGGTAGCGTATCCCGTCCATCTTCCCTGCAGTGCAGTAAAGACCGGTGTTGTGCAAGACTGCGATATATCGTATTCAGTAAGTACCAAGTAAGGGTACATTGTAACCAAGTCGGTTAGCATTTTTCGATTCGGTAGTTAATAGCAAATTTAACTACGGCATCTCCAGTACTTCGGGATATATGGCAGGAGAACCCGCCACCTGGACGAGTACAAACGAGAGATTAGCATACACGAGGGGTGATGTCTCTCTGGAAACAGTATGTTCTTGTTGCAGCTTTAAACAGTCTGGCAGTATCCATGTGTTCCTTTGTTTGTGTTTCATGGGCGGCAGGAACATGCTGGGCTGTTCACTCCTATTCTTGTTGCGGAATGATGAACAGATTCACTGTTTTAGACTATTCACTAACATCTTCTATTCCATTGTCGTTTTAACTGACTGGAATATAGTTCACGCCTGATTAGTCAAGTATTATTATGGACTGATAGCTAAAACTTGCATAACACATGCAGAAACGCGTACAGTAGCAGAGCAGGATGTTTTGTATCCGCTTAGTTTTGTATAACCCCCCGGGTCATAGTAGCAGAAGAGTCAACTCTCAGTGACGCATATTTCAGTGATTTTCCCCGCAACAACTAGTATCTTTGTTGTGTGAATGTTTGGAAGTGTGGCATGTAACGCAGACGTAACAAACATTGTTGCAGAGTTGAATATCGAAATTCATTTCAATTCGATGTCGTTAACGCATCGAGGGGTCGTGTTAGAATGACACCTATTATATGCAGTATCGGTATCATAGAGTCGCTGCTGGATAACACAAGGTTATATGCTACAACGTAGCTCGTACTACATCCGTAGGCATTACTCATCAAGGAGTAAGTGATCTGTTCTGTATCACGGTTGTCATGTGATAACAGCCAGTATGTAACAACAGGTCTTATGTTCTTGTATGCACTCGTACACATACCAAGTACGCCATGCAGCAGTATCGTAAGCACAGCGTAGCTATACTCGTAAGACAGTACAGCAAGTCAAGTACATAACAGGTACACACCAGAGGTTGTGTAGTGCCTAAGCTCTGTCATGAGTATCAGTATCATAGGAGTATCGACGTGCGTACGCGGCAGATATATAAACGGGACTGTCATTATTCTGTACCCTGAAAGATCGGTAGAAATGTTCGGGGAATAGCCCAGCTTGATTTCTTATTTGGGTCGTATCCTTGGGGTCGTATCCTGTTTTTAGTTTTGGGATCGAGTATACGAGTTCACGTGCATGACACGCACACGCTCTCACTCCTCTTCAGCTCTCTTCAACAACATGCTCTCCACGAGCTATTGTCTGCTGGACATACATCAACTAAGGCTTGGGGTCACCTTCATCATCTTCTTTTCTTCTCTTCTCTTTGAAGCTTCTCGTACAAGCTCACCTCACAGTGAGGTTCGCGCTTACCTCCATTTCAGGCCGTGTCTTGTGTGGCATCGACAAGCGGGTCTACAGCGTACACATCAGCTACGCGCTGATACACACGCTACAAACTATCACCGTAATAATATTACGAATTCACGTGCTATGACACGCAACAGCTCTCACTCCTCTTCATGCTCTTTCACAACATGCCTACACGAGCTTTGTCTGCTGGACATAATCACTAAGGCCTAGGGTCACCTTCATCTCTTCTTTCTTCTCTCTCAAAGCTTCTCGTACACAGGCTTCACCTCACAGTGAGCCTCGCGCTTACCTCCCAATTTAGGCCGTGTATTGTCGGTCATCGGCAAGCGGGTCTAGCGTACACACTCAGCTACGCGCTGATACACAGCTACAACACATCCCTAAAATATTTGTACGGGTCTGTCTGTTTTATGGGGGGTCTGAAATGACTTGATTTTTGTATGGGGGGTCTGAAATGACTTGGTTTTTGTATAGTAGGCTGGAAATTACTTGAAATTGTATGGTGGGTCTGAAATGACTTGGTTTTTGTATGGTGGGTCTTTAATCAAGTAAAAGGCCGACAGAAAAAAAGTGCCGACAGAAAAGTGCGGACAGAATCAACTGTTTAATCAAGTAAAAAAACGGTCGACGCTATGAGGGGTCCCTATCACGAGAGCCTTGGTCAAAACTAGAAACTCGCATTCGCTCGTAATAAATGTGATCCTGCTGCTGCTGTAACTCATACGTGTGCGCCGTAGTATCTTGGTCACAAACCTGACACGTGCAGCATTGTWATGCTGTACAGTTCTGCCTACTAGTGTGTGGCCTTCTACACATCTTCGAAAAGGACGAACAACGGCGACAACAGGAAAAAACAACAACTGATACATACGTGCGTGTATCTTTGATACTGGTNATCTACTGCTTGCTGCTACGAGTACAACTGCCGGAGAACTTGTTCACAACAAGTACGAGGAGAGGACACCAACTTGGAAGCCAAACGTGAGTGAAGCGCGGTACAGGGTACCGCGAGCGTCTTAGCGGGTCCGGGTCCTACACAGAGCTGCAATCTAACTGCATCGCCTGAGATAGCGATACCCAGAGAGCTTTTCACTGCGTTGTTAGGGGCGTATGATACGTATTCGTCGTGCGGCGGAATTTTGGTGTTTATTCGTTTCGGCTACGTATTCAATACGAGTACGACGCGGACGCGGGGTAACCACGTACGGCGGGGCGCGATACGTGGGAATCGATTTACTTCGTGTGTACGTGACGGGTCGGTTCTAGACTACTACCATCATCACTGCTGCTGCTGCACTGCTGCTGCTGCTATATACTGCTGGTAGAGTACGAGCACCTGCGCGTATACAAATCACGGAGTCTTTCAAATCGAGCACGTATAAATCGCTACTTACTGCTGTTTCAACGACAGATATTCTCGAGTGAAAACATCGAGTATTATTGCATAAACGCGAGAGAGAGCGGTATAGCTTTTACTACGTGCGTCTACAAAGAGGATCCTACGGACATTGTTGTAACTACTACAACTGCGTGTGATAGCGATACCCAGAGAGCATCCCCGCGTGGATTGGAGGTTGTACCTTTGCAACCCTCCGCTACGTTTATTTGTTAGACGTGGACTAAACATCTTGACAGTACGTCGAGTGCAACTGCTGTACGCCGTAAAAAAATAACTTCATCACAACCCAGTACCGCTGAGGTTAGGAGCTCTGCTTGGCGTAGTCCATACCGTGGATTATTAGCCTTGGAAGTCCCAAGCAACAGCGCTATAGAAGCAATTCCCGATGGTACCGCCGTCTGTTAATGGAACCCTGACTTCGCAAGGAGCCTCCCGTACATCGTAGATACTCTGACAAGGTATAGTCTAACCTACTGCTATAAGCCTCGGTATCGCCCGAGCAACGACAAAAAAGACAAGGTATAGTCTAACCTACTGCTGTAAGCCTTGGTATTGCCCAAGCAACGACAAAAAGGACAAGGTATAGTCTAACCTACTGCTGTAAGCCTCGGCATTGTCCGAGCAACGATAACAGGGACAAGGTATAGTCTAACCTACAGCTGTAAGCCTTGGTATTGCCCAAGCAACGACAAAAGGACAAGGTATAGTCTAACCTACAGCTGTAAGCCTTGGCATTGCCCGAGCAACGATAACAGGGACAAGGTATAGTTTAAACTACTGCTGTAAGCCTTGGTATCGCCCGAGCAACGACAAAAAGGACAAGGTAGTCTAACCTACAGCTGTATGCCTCGGTATCGCCCGAGCAACGACAAAAGAGAGTAACTGTACGACAACTTCACCACGAAGCTCTGCTGTACGTACCACGCGTTCAGTTCGGACTACTGACTGCGGGTGTCAAACAAGACCGCTTGGCCAAGTACTACCTACCTACGTCGTCATGGGGGATTTGGTTTTCAACAACAGCGGCAATCTCACCAACGCCATAAAGGGACTGGTGACAGGCAACGGCGGAAGGGGTTTCCAACCCAACGCCGACAGGTTCACGATGATTGTGGACAGCGCCACGTCGGACCATTTGGTGGCCAAGAACAAGTGCATGCTAAGGAGCGGTAACAACACGCCTGAGGAGGCCACTGTCTCTGAGATGAAACGCCAACGTGCGCAAATCCAGGGCAGCACGCCTGAAGAGGATACTGTTGCAGAGGTGGAGCGCCAACGAGAGCACATCCTAGACAGACCGCAACAACACGCAAGCAACCTTCTGGACGAGGCCAAGTCATCGACAACAAAAGCCGGAGCGTCATCGGCGGAAGCTGGAGTATCCACACCACGAGCCGGAACACCATCACCAAGGGCTGGAGATTCCTCATCAGGGACCGGAACGCCATCATCAGGAGTCATAACTTCTATCTCACCCGGGGACGCACCTGTTGCCTCGCCCGGGGTCGCATCTTCCTCTTCGGCTGGAGTCACACCGGGTGCACCGCATCACGAGACAGCCAGTACGAGACCCAATCCAAGCGTCGAGGAGACCTTCGACAGCGCGCACGCCAAGAGTACATCGGGGGCATACCCTCCGGCCACGTGTGTGGATTTCGCCTACACCAATAGAGACCCATTTCGGATCTCGGAGGAGGAAAACTGGGTAATCAAAATCCCCAACGAAGAACCAAGATACCACCCAATCCATGGAGCAGCATCATCTGGGATCACTGGATCATCAACATCTGGGATCATCGGAACATTCGCATCTGGGATCATCGGAGCAATAACATCTGGGTTCATCGGAGCATCAACGTCCGGAGTCACTGGATCACCAACATCTGGGACATCTGGGATGACCGGATCATCAGCTGGATCATCATCATCTGGCATTACCGGATCGTCAGCTGGATCATCATCATCTGGCATCACCGGAGCATCAGCTGAGACATCCCCGCCTGCTTCACCAGGGGTCGTGTCCGCTTCCCGAGAGCTGTGCCTGACTCGCGCCTCCACACGAGCCGAGCCCAACACGGACAACAACGAGGTCCGCACGCTCACAACAGCGGAAGGACAACCACGGGGAAAACCCGGGACAGGATCTGCGGAATCAACACAGGGCAACTAAGAGCCACAGGCGACTTCGGCCTTCGTGTACACCCGCAAGCCAACTTCAGGCTTCCTCTTCTTCCTGAACAAGCACTCATCGACATCGGGACCAAGAAGCAGACACTGACTGCTTGATCAACAGTGGAGGCGGGACTGATAAGGGCAATCAGTTTGAGAGAAAATACTTTACCTACCTCTCCAACTTCAACATAAGTTGAGCCTCTAATCCTAATCCTGAGCTACGGATAACGGACCAAGCACATCGGACGACCACCGGCGTCTACACCATCAAGGTCGAGCCACTGGAAGCGTGAAATGCGTTCTCTCCCTTATCGAAGCTGTAGAGTGTTGCATGTTCTTTTTGTACGGGGCGGGCAGATATTCAATTCCTTGGTTAACGAACTGATCACTGGAAGTTTTTTGTTCTTACGTTGTTTGGTAGCGTATCCCGTCCATCTTCTCTGCAGTGCAGTAAAGACCGGTGTTGTGCAAGACTGCGGTCTATCGTAGTCAATAAGTACCAAGTAAGGGTACATTGTAGCCAAGTCGAATTAGCATTTTCGATTCGATAGTTGGATAGCAAATTTAACCACGGCATCTCCAGTACTTCGGGATATATGGCAGGAGAACCCGCCACCTGGACGAGTAAACGAGAGATTAGCATACACGAGGGGTGATGTCTCTCTGAAAACAGTATGTCTTGTTGCAGCTTTAAACAGCTGGCAGTGTCCATGTGTTCCTTTGTTTGTTTTATGGGCGGCAGGAACATTGCTGGGCTGTTCACTCCTATTCTTGTTGCGGAATGATGAACAGATTCACTGTTTTAGACTATTACTAACATCTTCTATTCCATTGTCGTTTTAACTGACTGGGATATAGTCACGTCTGATTAGTCAAGTATTATTATGGACTGATAGCTAAAACTTGCATAACACATGCAGAAACGCGTACAGTAGCAGAGCAGGATGTTTTGTATCCGCTTGTTTTGTATAACCCCCCGGGTATAGTAGCAGAAGGAGTCAACTCTCAGTGACGCATATTTAGTGTTTTCCCCGCAACAACTAGTATCGTTGTTGTGTGCATTTTTGGAAGTATGGCATGTAACGCAGAAGTAACGAGTACATTGTTGCAGAGTTGAATTTCGAAATTCATTTCAATTCGATGTGTTAACGCATCGAGGGGTCGTGTTAGAGATGACACCTATTATAGCAGTATTCGGTATCATAGAGTCGCTGCTGGATAACACAGGGTCATCTGCTACAAAGTAGCTCGTACTACTCAGTAGGCATTACTCATCTAGGAGTAAGTGATCTGTTCTGTATCACAGTTGTCATGTGATAACATCCAGTATGTAACAGCAGGTCTTACGTTCTTGTATGCACTCGTACACATACTAAATACTCTCTGGTGCATACAGCAGTATCGTAGCACAGCGTAGCTATAGTCGTAAGACAGTACAGTAAGTCAAGTACATACAGGTACACACCAGAGGTGTAGTAGCCAAAGCTCTGTCAATGAGTATCATATAAGTATCGTACGTACATACGCGGCGGATATCAATGGGACTGTCATGATTTGTAGAATACAGTACCCTGAAAGACCGGTAGCATATTCGGGGAATAGTTCCAGCTTGATTTCTTATTTGGGGTCGTATCCTGTTTTGTTTTGGGATTGAGCATACGAGTTCACGTGCATCATACGCACACGCTCTCACTCCTCTTCAGCTCTCTTCAACAACATGCTCTCCACGAGCTATTGTCTGCTGGACATAATCAACTAAGGCCTGGGGTCACCTTCATCATCTTCTTTTCTTCTCTTCTCTTTGAAGCTTCTCGTACAAGCTCACCTCACAGTGAGCTTCGCGCTTACCTCCATTTTAGGCCGTGTCTTGTCGGCCATCGACAAGTGGGTCTACAGCGTACACATCAGCTACGCCCTGATACACACGCTACAACTACAGCCGTAGAATATACGAGTTCACGTGCATGACACGCACACGCTCTCACTCCTCTTCAGCTCTCTTCAACAACATGCTCTCCACGAGCTATTGTCTGCTGGACATAATCAACTAAGGCTTGGGGTCACCTTCATCTTGTTCTTCTTCGTCTCTTTTCTTTGAAGCTTCCCGTACAAGCTCACCTTACAGTGAGCCTCGCGCTTACCTCCATTTTAGGCCGTCTCTTGTCGGCCATCGACAAGCGGGTCTACAGCGTACACATCAGCTACGCGCTGATACACACGCTACAACTACATCCGTAAAATATTTTTGGACGGGGGGTCTGTAATGACTTGATATGTATGGGGGGGTCTGAAATTACTTGGTTTTTGTATAGTACGCTGGAAATGACTTGAAATTGTATGGTGGGTCTGAAATTACTTGGTTTTTGTATGGTTATTTAATCAAGTAAAAGGCCGACAGAAAAATGCCGACAGAAAAGTGCGGAAAAAATCAACTGTTTAATCAAGTAAAAAAACGGTCGACGCTATCTTGCGAGGGGTCCCTGTCACGACAGCCTTGGCCAAAATTAGAAACGCGCATTCGCTCGTAATTGATATGATCCTGCTGCTGCTGTACTCATGCGTGTGTGCTCGTATGTATCTTGGTCACAAACCTAACACGTGCGCATTGTATGCTGTACAGTTCTGCCTACTGCGTGTGTGCCTACACATCTTCGAAACAGGCGAACAACGGCGACAACAGGAACAAAACAACAACTGATACATGTGTGTATCTTTGATACTGGTCATCACTCATATCCAACTCACCTACTTTGGACTGCTCACAGCTCGTGGTAGGTACTGTTGTAGTACAGCAGTAGTACTGATACACATGTGTCTTCGATATATACCCGATGTACGTATACATCTACGCGCCTCCTCCGCCAAAGAACAAGAAACAAAAAACGTAAAAAAAACGAAAAGGAACGCGTTTCCCCATCCCCGTTTGCAAATGCCATTTGTTTATTTTGAAACCCTCCACAGTATATGAGCACTAGGCGAAAATTATTTTTGAGGCGATTCTCTTGATAGCCTCGTATCCCCGATCGTCCTTCCTCCGCCGACACCTCCCCGATTCGAGCGTACCGAGACTCTCCGCCCTCTCTGTCTCAGAGAGCCCCGTCGTCTCCGGGCGCGCTTGGCGGGCACGTCATTTGAGCTCATTCGACGAGTCACCGACACGGCGACTAATTTTGTATCTGTGATTCAAGTTGGCACCACTCTCTGGGCGTAAATGTAGAGACCGTTTAGGTTTGATATGTATGGCACAACACTCCTAATATTTCCGTTCAGAGTCCTGTCGGAGTCTTGCAAAATTGTTAATTTAAGCTCTCGACCTCTCTTAGTTCGACCGTGCTCCCTCTACGTGCGCGTGACCGCGAGACGCGAAACCGGCCAACCCCCTCTTCCCCCCCCCTCGTCTGCACGCCTGCGCTCGCCAAAATCGTCTTTGGCCGTTGGCTCGCTTGTGTTCACGATGCAGAGCCAGGCTTGCTCCTCTCGACGAAAAAATAACAGTGAGCGGCGTATCTTGGCGTATCTGACATACGCAGACGTTTCGTACGTCATCGCGACGAAACCTGGACGGCGTGTTTGTTCTGGGAGTACGAAATATGTTGTAGGTCTCGACCTTGCGTTCGCCCGCAGAGGTCCCCGCGAAGGCGGCGCTGGCAGGGCGGCCGACCCCCCCCAGGCACCGGAGGCCGGAGAGCACGCCCCCGAAAAAATCACGATAAAAATATATTATGTGGCAGAGGCGTTTGGGTCATTAAACGTGCAGAGGGCAGAGAGGGCTCGTAGATGGCGGAGATACCCGTCGTAGATTCCGACGTTGAGCCCCCCCGCGAGAGCGTGCGGCGCCGAGCGAGCGTGTCGTCGGCGCCGGCCGCACGGTCGAGGCGGGGGCACGCCTCAGCGAAGAAACCGCGCGGAGAGGCGGTCAGAGGCGGGAGATATCCGCAGACCTAAGGATGTGCATATGTGATGAAGGAACTAACATAGATAGAGTTACAAGGGGCTTCGCCGGCGGCCTGGACGGCCGCCGGTCGCAGCCTTGCGTGATGCCGCGAATGTTAGACAGCATTGTGAGCTGAAGGATCGGGGTAGAGCGTAATGCCAAGAGTTATACACTTTTTAGCTAGAGCAGCAGTTGTGTCGAAGGATGAAATCAGAGTTTTTTTTTTTTTATATCCTCCGGCGGATGGGTCAAAATAAAGCTTAGAAAATCAGACGTACTGCCAAGAGTTGTGAGAGTGCTCTGCACACTGCCCACGGAGAGTGTCAACCGTATCACTCGTAATAAATGTGATCCTGCTGCTGCTGTACTCATACGTGTGTGCGCGTATGTATCTTGGTCACACACCTGACACGTGCACATTGTTTGCTGTACAGTTCTGCCTACTACTACTGCTGTGTGGGCCTGTGGGTCTACACATCTTCGAAACAGGCGAACAACGGCGGCAACAGGAACAAAACAACAACTGATACGACGTGCGTGTATCTTTGATACTGGTCATGATA
>MEHQ01004499.1:0-36731 GCA_008828725.1 Saccharina japonica | reverse complement strand
TAGTAAGCAAGACATTTGGACCGAAGAAACGGTGCTCAGGGTGGAGTGCCACACTACACCCCACATATATAATAATAATACGGTAGCCAACAGTCGTCGCCTGAGCTCGATGGTGGCAATAAAATAAGAAATTGAACATCGACGCCAAAAAATAGGGACGTTTTTCTTACTATTATTACGGAGGACCATATAGTATATAGGACCAAATTTTGTTAGTAAAAACAGGTACTTTTTGGTGTATACCGTAGGTCCTATGTACTATGCTCCCCCGTATTAAGCGGGCACCGTCGAAGTACAGCAGTAGCATGTGGTGTGTACGTGCGCTCGATTAGACGCTTGGCTCTCCCGATATTTCACCTCAATGGTTTTTCGTTTTCTTTCGAAGACGCCCAACTTTCGCTTGTTTGGCATGCCTTCGCGTCACGCATCGCCTACACGACGTACCGACTGCCGCGATGCTCCGTCGTATTCACTGTATATGACGTGTGTCCTGAATTCTACAGCCTCAGATTGCGTCCCCCTCATACGGGATGTACACCCTACATGAGGACATATAACATCCGTAAGTACGCGCGATCGAAGTATTACACTCAGCTAGCAAAGATGAGCTTCGACGAAATCCTCGAGCTCACAGCTGTTGTTGTTTTTTTTAATTTTTTAAATATGACGTGTGCTACGGTAGAGGTGCACCTGTATACAGGCCATGTTTCTGCCTTCTGAGGGTGGTCACTTGAGGAGCTCTATACTAATACTAAGCCAAAAACGGGTTTTTGGGGGGGAAATAAAAGTGCTACGCATATACCCGAAGAAACAATCCCATGGCCCTAATGCAGCGGAAAAGACTGCAACGATTTGTTTTTTGAAAATTCCGACGATTTTTGGGTCAAGGAGCCTTCCTTCCTTCCTTCCTTCCGAAAGCGTTTCAGCCAAACAAAAGTGTTCGTACGCCTATCGTCGCACGCGTCATATACTCGTACGTATGTTTTATTTGGGCGTGCAATTTCCGCGTGTGATCAACCCTCTCGGAAGCGAACGAATTCATACGTCGCGCACATCAGACAGATCACCGACCCCCTTCTTTGGGGATTGTCTACTGTAGATATTTCAGGGAAGATGTGTTTCTGATCTGTGTGATCTGTATAATCTGTATGATCTTTATGATCTGTGTGATCTGTGTGATCTGTATGGTCTGTATGATATGTATGACCTGTATGTTATGTATGATCTGTATGATCTGTATGATCTGTATGATCTGTATGATCTGTCTGATCTGTATGATCTAGCTCATGTTGCCGGGTGGGAGCCGTGTATAATCTGCATGGTATAAAGTAGTAGTACAAGTTTCCTGAGTTGGATATGTGCTATTAGACTCACGCTACGGTAGAGGTGCACCTGAATACAGGCCATTTTACTGAGGGTGGTCACTTGAGGAGCTCTATACCCGCAGTAGCCTGCACACTGATTTTGGAGGGAAAATAAAAGTGCTACTAAAAGTGCTACCATACCCGATGAACAAGCAATCCCATGGCCTTAAGTGTAAAAAAAACGAAAAATAGTGCAACACAACTCGTAAATAAATGCCGACGATTTGGGGCTTAAGGAGCATTATTATCATCCCGAAAAAAATATCAGCCGCAATGTGCTACCTTTACCGTAGCACGCGTTTGCACAGATTCTACACACCTTTTTATCACGGTAGGTTAGGATGTAGATGATCTATCTGTAAATGATCTATATGTACGTCGTAGATGATCTATCTGTAGATGGTCTATCTGCAAATGATCTATCTGTAGAAGATCTATCTGTCAGAGGTGTGGAAGTTGTGTTTTTTTTTTCACAGGGCGCGTCCCTGAGCAAGCATTTTATCACCTATTGTTTAGTTTGCTGCAGCGTTGTTTTTTTTCACTACTACTGTTATTTTGTACTTTTCGACAACCGACGGCTGCTCGTAAATGTGCAGCATAAGCTTCCACATTGATCAAAATCGTCATAAAAAACATCCACCGAAAACAAAAAATACTCTTTGAGGGAAAGAAAACAAGGAAAAAACCCGTGTACGGGTCTTAAACTCCGTTCTGTACGACCTCATTCCGGCTGAAGATCGATACTATTGCTACTGTTCTTTCGTTTGTAATCAGACAATATGCAATGCGTGTTCAATCCGACGTCTACTTGGTAGTGCTTATAGGTGCCAGGCCAATATAGCAGGGGTTGAATAATCGTACTCGCGTATCTATAATATATCTCCGAGGTAACGGGCAAAAGAAAGCCGACACAACTTCGTTTGATGGGCCGCGGCAAACCAAAAAAACACACGCGTGGCGGACAGACGCTCGGTCTACTGCTGTCTTTCTCTTCTTCTGTAACCATTCATCTTTGCATATAAGATTAGGGTAAGGACACTACTCACGTATGTTATTTGCTTAAGAGATAGAAGAAGAGTCGTAGCGTTACTCCTTGTCCCACGATGAAAGACTGAAAGGGCATAGCACTTGGTTGCCACGAGAACGTGGGACCCCTGGTTCCCATCTAAGATACGCCTTCCAAGTACTACAAATGCACCTTCGTGCTGTCGCTGTAGACCCTGACTACGCCGTCGCTCGCCCCCACCGCAAACAACTGCCCGTCCCCGGAATAGGCGCAGCACAGCACCTCCACCCCAAACGGAGTCGAGACGCGATGGTGAAAGTCTTCGTCTAAGTCGTCTCCCTTCCCTTCTTCTTGGCTGTTTGAGTGGGCGCCTTTGTCAAGCAGACCCCGTTGGTGCAAGAGCTGTGCGTGGGGCGCGATCAGAAGACGGGTATATAGTTTATCAGAAGACGGGGTATATAGTTTATCAGAAGCCGGGTATACAGTTTATCAGAAGCCGGGTGTATGGTATATAGAGAGGTGCACCTTGCATCAAGTATGTCCGTAAATATAAGGAATATTTTGGTTAAAAATATTAGTACCGAGCGTTGCTTATACATATGTACACAGAGAAGGCAGAGTTGTACCTAGGACTGTCTGGGGTATATATGTCAAGTAGTGATGGGTATCGGACCAGAATTGGCTTCGATACGATCTAATAGCGATAAGCGAATGGAAAATAATAATTGAAAAAATGGTACGACTTCGATACTCGATGCATGGCGCTTCGAAACTGTTCGTTGAGCATCGGTGTAAAACAAACACAGGGATGAAATTTCAATAGGGTTGGAGGGGAAAAACACGCCTGATTAGATATAATATGATACATCGAAAGTTCGATATTTCTTGACGATATCCAACACCATCTCGTAGTGTAAATAAACGCTGTGAGGATTTCGCTGGACTGGATTTGACACAAACGAAGGCAAAAATTCCTACAACGCAAACATCAATTTGAAGCATCGGTCGAAAGTTCCATATTTCCTAACGATATCCAACACCATCTCGTAGTGTAAATAAACGCTGTGAGGATTTCGCTGGACTGGATTTGACACAAACGAAGGCAAAAAATCCTACGACGCAAACATCAATTTGAAACATCGGTCGATTTGAGTTTTGCATGTGGAAGATGTGGTACCTCTCAAAAACCGCCACCTGGGGAAAACGCCTCCAAAATTGTAAACCTCGTCAGCTCCGGCGCTCGTTTTGGTAGACCGACCGCGAATGCCGAAATCGTATCGTTTTTTTTTTGTTTTGGACTATCGGTTACCGGTGTCAACTCGAACTCGCTTCTGGTTCGATATATCCCAACACGACTATTGTGAACTCTGGCCGCCTCCGGCACAAAAAATTCAGGCTGTCAAAAACAACTTCAAGTCTTGAAATCAATCGACATCGAACATTCCTGTGTCGGACGGCTCTAAAAAACGCAAACATTTCTGCGGCGGGCGTCACGAACAAGAAGAGAGAAGAGTGGCGACTTTCACCGAGCTTCGAAGCGGGTCGTGAAACCGATTGAGCCTCTGGAATAGATAAGCCACGTTACATTATTGGTAGTTAGCTAGTTCGTTAGTTAGTGGCATCTTCAGGATCATACTTGCCATCCGGCGATGTTGCAGCACTGATTGGTGAGCTTCAACGTCGATCCAAACCACTCGTTAAATACCAGGGCACTCGACGGCTCATGACTTCATAATACCCGTGGGGTGGTTCCGGATGTTTTTAATCGAAATCTCAGAGGTTGGGTCGGGTCGGGTCGGATCGGACCCGTGAACAGCTCTGGTAACTATCCCGGTAAATAAGAATATCGATGGTTTTTCCTCTCTATACGTACCTATTTTCGTTCGAGAGTAACTTTTGGCATGCGATGTATTGCCCCTCTGTTTTGTAGTCTGCGAGCACAGAGCTACTACTGTAGTTTGTCTATCTAGCATGAAGAATCGGCGCGGACACTACTGGTAGGTGTGCTGGGCACCTGGATGTCGATATATGTCGAAACAAACGGGTTACTGCTGTGAAGAACATACACGCACACACCTTGGCCGATGGTACGTGCCACAGCTGAATTTCTCCGTGGGAGTTTCCGATCAGGGCCACCCCGCTCGTTTTCTCCCGTATCTGACCACAAGCAAGAACAAAAACCCTCTCGGGTCGGAACGGTATCACCGTCGTGTCTTGGTGCACAAAGGTCAGGGTTCACTTGATGGCACATGTCGGGTTACGCGGGGGGGGGGGGTGGCTGGGTCGTCAAAGTTTAACATGAGGGTACGGTTTACTCGTGTCCTTCTTCGTATTATTGTACTTTATCTCCGGTAGTGTCCAGCGCAAATTTTCCTCGCGCACAGCCAACTGCAGTCACAAGAACAAACAAGCGCGAAAAAAAAAGAGGAAATAGAAAAAGGAGGATGAATAATTTTGTACCAGAGGCGCGACAACCTAACACTTAAACGATGCACATGGAAATTTTCTACCACAGGCCTCAGGCTTACCATCGTTTCAGCTCAGTCAACGGGATTTCATATGCGAGGAGACTACTTTAGTTGGTGCCAGGTAACTCCTGTCGAGCGTATGCGACGGGCCGCGGTGTGGTCTCACCTTCGCGTGTGGCCGAAACGCCGCGCAGGTGCAAGGGAGGGCTATGTTCTCGAGGATCGACGCCGACCTATTCTTGGAACTCCGCCCTCTTGCGGTGTCGCCGCCACCGTCGCCCCCCTTCGACTCGCCGCCGTCGCCGCCCCTACTGGTGCTGCTCCGCGCTCGCTTGGGGCTGAGCACCGATATCCCCACCCCAGTGACAGGGTTGAAGACTCGGGCGAGGCCGTCTCCGCAACACGCTAGTAGGTACCTGCAACACGACAACAACAACAACAACAACAACAACAACAGCGATAACACACCACGGGGGGATAAACACGATAATACATTTTTAGGTGGTCATGGTCGACGGTGTGCGCGCTTACAGCATTGCTAAATAGCAGCACCTGTTAAAAATATATATCCGGTATCCTACATATTTCACGAGTATATATTTACTCTGTCGGCGTACCACACTGACTGGCAGTATATACTGTACAGTAGTACGGACATATACAAGGCGAACCAAATAATTATAAGTATTCGGATTTGGGCGAAGTGAAGGGAAGGCGACGCGGAGGAAAATACGGCGGGGCAATGATTGGTGGTCGCTTATATACCACTCTTACTCTTTCACACCTCGGATGTATAGATCATCAACAGATCATTCCCACTTCATGATCTAGATATCTCATCAAATTCAGCTATATTCCCGATCTTGTATGATCTGTATGATCTGTATGATCTGTATGATATGTATGATCTAGCTCATGTTGCCGGGTGGGACTCGCATAGTCCGCATGATCTACGTAGCACATGTTTCCTGGGTTGGATCTGTACTATCAATAGCAGATCCTGCACAACCTCTCACAAGGGCAGGTGAGGAACTACATGATCTAGATGATCTATCTGTAGATAGATAGATCATGATACGTCCGAGGTGTGCGCTGTTTCAAGTTGACGTAAACCTGACAGGAAGTTGGTTCGGGGGCGTGCCGCGATGCGCAGGGAAAAAGCGAGGGCGTGCTGCATGGGTACGACGACACTGCCGTTTACCTGGTAACACTCAAGAGAACAAACTGTGTCCCTTTTCTCCGTTCTCTCTTTTTTTTTTCCTTTTTTTTTTCTTTTTTTTTTCTTCCTTTTTTTGTCCTTTTGTCCTTTTTCTCTTTTTCTTTCTTTTTTTCCCTTTTTCCCTTGGATTTTTTCCTTTTTCTCTTGGTTGAGGTATACGATGTGCCACAGCAGTTGTAATGTATATCGTACTGCGTTGTACTTCGTAGTTTGTGTTTTGTGTTTTCGTTTTCCCCGAGGTATTGTTCCACTCCAGAGTTTTTTTTTTGGAGCCTGTCCTGTGACCAGACTATCTGTTTCGCGATCAGTTAATGTGAGAACAACCAACAACAGCAACAACCCCCTCCGACGGTTTTCCACGCTGATCTTCTGGACAACAGGTACTGACTGTAGAGTGCAAACAAACAAACGACGAGCGATGCGTCTATGGAGAAAAACATGCCAGGACACATTTATTGCAAGGCTAAAACGTGCGCTCGTGAGATTGACCCATTCAGAACTGAAAAACATGTCCCACACTTCGTAATTCCAAGTAGTTTATCCCCAAATTCGTGGGACCAGTTCTTAACCCATTCAGAACTGGAAAAAATGTCCTACACTAATTCCAAGTAGTTTGTCCCCAATTTCGTAAAACCAGTTCTTCAGGGGTTAAGGGTATGTGACATCAGAGTTTTCCTTGCTTGCCAGGTTTGCCTATTGAACAGGTACTCGTTGGTACTCACGTGTGTTGTTTGCTTAGAGATAGAAGAAGAGCAGCTTTATTCGTCGAGGGTGAAGGGCCGAGTGGTCCACACTCAATCCTACCTGGTACCTAGTACTGTAGTCGGTTTGGTGTCACAATTCAAAACACGTCAAGGCAAAGTTGCCGTCTGCCAAGGGGTGAAAGAAAGTGCTGTCTCTACTCGTAGGGCTACAGCTGTGCAGTTGGGTGTGGCTAAGTTGAGCCAACTAACTTGACTTTTTTTTCGTACTTCCTAATTGTACATACGTACTACGTACTGTACTACGAGTACAGCTCTGTACTCTGTACTTGTGCTCAAAGTCGCACCGCAACCTCTCACAAGTAGTCGCAGTGGCCTCGTACAGCTGTGCGACGTATGGTGTTTGTGCTATCTGCACCCCGGGCACCTCCACCCTCGGCAGCACACGAACACATGTTTTCAGACGTGCGTTGGTCGTGTCTGTTTTTCCCGAAGCTGCCCACCTTCCGTCGTATGAAAAGGCAACACAAAGAACCTCAGACTTGACAGCTATGCTGCAGGCCAGGTTGAGGGTGTGGTGGTGTTCCAGGCCGGAATCGCCGTCCTCGTCGTCCTCTTCCCCCAGGACGAGCTGCTTTTCCTCTTGGTCCGAGGAGTACCCGTCGTCATACTTAGACTCTGCCATCTCGCTGCACTGCTGTGTGAGTGATGTAGGCTACAATCGCGTGCGGCACCGTGGCACCTTACGGCTTGGGAGCCGATAGGAAGGTGCGGCGCGGGGGCATAGTCGAAGAGGAACAAAATGCGGCGAGTTTTGAACTTTCAAAAAAATAACATAATAAAAAACGCCTCTATCGCCTAAAAACCTTTGCATTGTAATGAGAGTCCCCAGCACCCGTCACTTTACGCCTTCATGATCGCGTGAAACCCGTGCTCCAAAACCACGTTGTTGTTGGTTGTTGGTCATTGGGTGTAGTGAGTTGAGAGTGCTCTCACAGGGGGTGGCACGGTGTGCGAGTAGCGGCTATCAGATGCTCCGCTCTGTGTTCACCCTCAGGCACGACAGGCTGGCCGTTGCCTTGGAGGGCGGCCATGTGATTGAAGTGGGCGACCCAAACAGGTGTGCGGTTATTATAGGCGGCGCAACCGTCTGTGCCAAGCATGATGGTGATGGAGCATCCCGATGCCCGCTGCAAGCGATGAATACGATTGCGATCTAGAGACTCGTTGCTCTACAGCAGCTTTGTGTTACGCGTATCCCCATATGGTCAGATATATGACTTGCTTCTTGACGAGCAACTATCGTGGAGCTTCGTAGATTGCAGCTCTATACTCGTCCTGTACTCGTAGACCTGAACAGACGAGTTATCACGTTTGGGTGTTGACGTCCTACACTCTTGGTTCATGAGAGACGAGAGCTATGATACCCGAACCGTACGGATGTACTTGTGCCCTGTTGTCCAGCAGTATTCAGCAGCTCGCACCCAGCATTCTGTCAGCCAGGTGCAAGCTAATTGACGACGCTACTCTGTACATATTATTGTCACGTTTACCTGATACATTGATACGCCAGAGCGGCCCGTGCGCAACGCGCAAGCTCTTTCTTTCGCAGCAAACGTCGACGCACAGCAGTAAGAATACAGTAGTAGTAGACGACTCGTACCATCAGGTTGTAGTACGAAGATGCACCCAGTTGCCCCTTCGATAGCCGTAAACGCTGTCGTACGTGCACCCACCATGGCCACTCACTGTAGTCGTAGTCTGACCGTCAACCTATCCGGTGGGAACACCGACTGTGACGTCCTCACCTCTCCTTTGCACGGCGCCAATGCCGGACGCCGACAATGGGCCTGTGCTCTACAAATCGCCATGACGCACAATCCGCGTTTCTCACCGTCGCTTGCGTTTGCACCGGCCACCAACACCAATACCAACACCAACAACACCGACACTACCAATTCCATCATCACCACCACCACCGCTACCACCACCACCCCTACCGCCACCATATCCACATACACCACGCCGCCCCACTACGAACGTGCTTGTGGTCGCCTGACATCCCCCCCATCCCTCCCCCCCCCCCCCCCCCCCCCCCCCCCCCCCCCCCCCCCCCCCCCCGCCAAACACGGCAAACGCGCTACACACGACACACACGCCGCCCGGGTCACGACCGAGTAGCGGCGAAGAGTACAAGTTGCTGGAAATTTTGCACGACGGGCAGGACAAGCCCGGGGCCAACGGGGTGGACATAGCCTACTCGGCGGATGCATCCATGGTCGCCATGGCCACGGAGGACAAGCGTGTGCGGGTGTGGCGCACCGGTCGGGTGGCCGAGCAGACGACGCGCGGAGATGGCATGGACGAGGGGGCTGCTGAGCTCGAACCGGGAACGCTTCTTGGGGAGCGGGAGATCCCGAAGAAACCGACGAGTGTTTTGTTCGCGCCGACTAAGACTGCTGGTGGTAGCGGAAGCGGCGGCGGCAGCGGCGGGATGGAGGAAGGAGAGGTAAAACACTAGAGGCTGTTACCGCGTACGATGACAACAGCAGTGGGGTCGTATTGTGTCGCACTATTTTGTATAGGGTTTTGAACTCGCTCTTTAGCGTTTGTCTGGAAACAGCACGAGTATGTACGAGGGTGCGTTTATTGAACAGTTACCACTCGCTACGAAAACAGAATAAGGGTTGCATTACAACAGACAGTAGTCAATGCCGGTACCACCATCATGCTTCCATTCTTGCGTCCTGCAGCCCTAGGGGGGGAGTGTACAGAGTACAGACGGTGGTGTCCTACTTGCTGCGCCTCCTGCGTGAAAGCGACCCGAACAACAGCAGGACACCCCCACCGCTCAAATACCATTTCCATACCAGCAGTTAACGCTGCTATATTTATTCCACGGAATTGGGTGGGGTTGGGTTGGTGTTTTCAGTAGTATTATACCCTTGTCTGCGCGGCATCTCCATCGTCTTTGCCTCTCGCTTGACGCTGAACCGTCTCGGTTTCAGGTTCTCGTGGTTTCTGACAAATGCGGAGACGCTTACGCGGCGCCGCTCCCCGACCCGTCCATGGCGCTGAAACACCTTCTTGGGCACACGGCCATGACGATAACCGCTATGGTTTCTCTCAAGGGCGGCGCGCTGTTGGCCACCGCGGACCGGGCGGAGCACATAAGGGTTTCCCAGGTATGGCCGGCGCTGGCGTTTCTCTAGTGTTGTTGTTGTTGTTGTTGTTGTTGTTGTTGTTGTTGTTGTTGTTGTTGTTTTGTTGTTGATAATGGTCTCACATTAGCTTATTGCCATACATCTAGCCCCTGATCGCGACAAGGCACAAGGAGTTTACAGGTAGGTTGTATATACGTAGGACAACAAAGGTATCTGGTGTCGCGATCCTTTCCCAAGCGTTTCCAAGCGATTATTGCAGGTGTTGGTGCTTTCTCCTATTTTTTTCGTGTCAAAATCCATGCTTTCGACGCTGTCAATCCATAGGCAACAAAGTCCCCGCCTCTCATGCGGTTCTTGAGTGGGATGCAGTTCACCCTTGATGCGACTCACCGAACACCTCACGGCGCTTCGCGCTTGGTGCAAGCAATGTCTGCCTGGTCGGTCAAGGCCCGACGTGCCCCGTCCCGGCATTGTAGGGATGCGAGGGTCTATGGTCGTACGACTACGGCCACATGCATGACATGAGTACACTCCCCCCCCCACCCCCCTACCTCAAGTATTATTCAACGCCCACCCTTCGGATTTCGGCGATTGGTAGCTTCATTTCGCGCTCGGACAAGCACGAACGCGGCTAAAACAGTCGTACCCCCCACCCCCCCCCTTCCCCCCTCCCAAGCAACGCCCACCTTTCGGGCAATATTATTGGTTGCACCGCGATGTACACCGCCATCGCTCAGCTGAGCACCCCGAAAAGTCGTTTCAGTGAGGGGTGGGTTGGGGAAGGCGACACCAGCAGGCCGCCTTCAGCGGCTCACAGTGTTGGTTGCACTCGAAGCACGAGATGACTACAGTAATTATTCCTCTACTCGTATAGTGCCGGTATGCGCCTGTCAATAATACCGGCATTATAGCGGCAACCGGCACTATTGCGCACACGGCCACACTACGTACGTAGTTAATCCCATCTGTGCTCATCAATTTCACGGGCGCTGTAGCGGGACACCGGCACTATAGACGGACCACTGTATGCAACGGTCTGGAGTATACGTAGAGGTAAATAGGCTTTTTCCTTCCGGGGGACATTTCGGGATATGTCTCGGGGTGGCTGCCCGTGCGCTCGAAACAACCTACTTCCTTTCTCGAGTCCTACCGTCATGGTTGTCCCTATATGTGTACTATACGAAGTATTTACCTAACCCGGCAAAGCCCCATCGACACCGAAGAGAGGGTCGAACACACCGGAGAAGCGAAGTTGTACCGACCGACGAGTCGCATTGCGCGGACGCGATTTGAGTCGTTGTCCTGCCTCGCAATGCGACCCACCCACGCGCCTTCAAAGTAGGGTACTACGTACGAAGTCTGAAGTCGTGCGTGCCTCTTGAGTTAAAACACTTTTATATTTATATAATATCCTCCCTTGGACGCGCTGAATTAAATATTAAGCTCGCCTCACCTCCATGCCTGTGTCGAGTGTATCCTTTTTTTTCTCGATTGTAGAGCACAAATATGCTGCTCGTCGTGCCATATCACACGGCAGCATTCGTATGCCGACTTTTCCTGATCCTACCACTGGAGTGTGTATCAGGTGCGGTGGAGATAGCCAGCCACCGGGGGAGATAAACTCTCCCGATAGTGTGGGAAAGGCTGCGCGATTTTTTATGGGCTGGCGTTTTTTAAAAGGGGACCTTGCCGATCTAATCCCCTCTTCACCCCCTCCTCCTTTGGTTTTGGCGACCGTTTCCGGCGTTGTGTGTTTGTATGGCGTGTGACGCGGTGTGGCAGTTCCCGCGCACGACCATCATCCACACCTATCTCCTCGGCCACAAGGACTTCGTGTCGGCGCTGGCGCCGGTTCCCGGAGATGGCGTTTTGCTGCTGTCGGGGGGCGGGGACGGGAGGGTGGGTCTTTGGGACGTCGAGACGGGACAAGGGTGAGAAACGACGCTGATTTATCTAGCGGTTTTTTTTTGTTGTTTAGCAGATATATGCTATTTCTTGGAGACTATGGGGTTCGACCCCGTTTGGTGACCGCCTTCTGCACTAAAACTCTTGTGTATGAGGCGAAAATGGCGATAAAGGCCGATGCCTTTATTGACCATTAATCGCCAATATGCTATGACGGGGGGAACATAGTAAATAGGACCTACGTTGTACACAAAAACCTACATATTTACGTATTTTTACTACCAATATTCAGTCCTGTTTACTAGTGTTTACTATGCCCCCCCCGTAATAGCAAAGGGCGCCCGTTGAAATCAGAACCCACGATGAACCCAAATGCCATGTATCGCCCTATGTTCACGCACCATATTTGGTCTCCTGATTTACAACAATAGCCCCCCCTGTTTTACTCTATAAGGAGGCACCCCGGCTTGGCCCCTTAACCGACCACGCCCCTACGCTAAAACTATTTCGGGGGACCATAGTAAACACTAGTAAATACGGGACCTACGGTACACACAAAAACCTACATATTTACTTTTTTTTTCTCACAATATTTGGTCCTATTTTCTATGGTCCTCCGTAATAGTATATGAAGGCCACGCAAGAGGCCTTGGCGCTCCCTAAAAGGCCGTTCTCTTACACAGACATATATATATATATATACGTAGTATATTCTTGTGTTAGCCGGTCCGGTACAGCTATAATTCGCAGCTCTTGGCGATGACTATTACAGGGTGGGCTAGTGTTGTAAGATAGTAATCAGAGCCCACGATGGGCCCAAAAACCAGGCATCCCCCTACTTTTACACACTGCTGTATTTTGGTCCTGGTTACTACTGTATGCCCCCCCCCCCCGTAATAGGCCGCACTTCCAGCATCCAACCGGCAGGAAATAACCCGCACTTCGTCAGCAAACGGCAACAAAAACACGTTCGGCATATTTTTTGTTGTTGTTTTTAGTTCGCAAGTCTTCGTTCCCCCCTCTGCCTTGAGATGTGTCACCACAAAACCCGGGGTGCGGGCGCGTCTGTTCTCGGCCTGTCTACGCGGCCGTCATTTGCTTCCTGATGTAGGAAGGTTGTGTGTCGGCTTCGCCTCCTGGTTCTACTACTGTGCTGGTTCCTTCTCAACCCTGACGGAACGGCAGGGTTTCGACCTGCTGCTGCTTGTTGCTTCTAGGATATTCTGCTGCTGTTTGCTGCTGCCGGATACCGCTGCTGTTGCCGCATATTTGCTAGTGCTGCTGCTGCTGCTGCTTCTGTTGCTGCTACTGCTACTGCTTTGCTGCTGCTGCTATGCTTTGCTGGCACAGCAGTACGTACATACGAGTGTTTCGCAACATTTTTGCGGTCCCCAATCAATTTTTGAGACAGAAGAAACGTACCAGGTGTGGTCATGTATATATATATATATGTGTGTGTGCGTGCGCTTTCTTTCGCACTGCAGCAGTAGCATGCCGGTATTTCTACAGAGGTGGACGGTGGGGGGGGGGGGGGGCGGGGCCCCCCCCCCCCCCCCCGCGCGCGAATTGCCGCAAGGCGGAGTGGAGCACCCGGCTCTCCCCTCCGACTAAAAATGCCACCCAGGGTACGCTCAGTGTCGGGAACGCTCAGTGTTGACAACGTCTCGTGGGACACCTTGTAGAAAGGTGTAAGATGAACCGCCACAACATATATACGACGTATGTGCAACGTCTTGGGGATCTACGGAGTTTTGGCACAACGCTCGTTGGCGTTTTTACCCCGATCGAGCGAAAATCTTTCGTTGTCAAAGGCATGTTCGCCCCACACGGGATGTATAAAATCTACCGGTGCTCGCAGATAGGAACCGTTTTGGATGGTCACATGGAGATCTCATGTGGCCTTCTCCCACAGCGTTCAAGGTGTGTGCTCCATACTTCGTGACCTTGCTTGATCCACCAATACTCTTTTTTTTTTTCTTTTTTTTTTTCGCAACCTTGCCGGAACCTTCAAATTTGGTATACCTATACTTCGTACAGCTGGCTGCAACACATTATTTGTGCAGACACGACAAATGTATATATATAGGTATACTGACGGTTCGCGCTTCGAGCTCTCGGCCTCCAGCGGCTCCTGCGGAGGGCTGATTGTATTTCTGCACCAACATGTGGGAGCAGGGTGCCTAACGGGATCATATCCGGGTGGGATCAGGTCCGCCTGCTATAGCATGCGTAACTTGTACGTAGCCCTACCAGGTACGGTATGATATATGTGTACCAGCATATATTAGTCGTACTTGAACAAATAATTTGTTGGAGCCTGTGCATATGCCTGGCGTGCGAGACCTCGTACAAGGGAGGGGGGTCCCGCAGTGTACTGGTATTATATGTATAAACGTACTCCTCAAAGACACCCAGCACACCCAGCCGGTAGGGTCATTTTCCTACGTACTTTGGTACTATGTGCGTCAGGGGTTATCCTTCGAGAGGATATCCGTAAGTACGCGCGATCGAAGTATTACACTCAGCTACGTAGCAAAGATGAGTTTCGACGAAATCCTCGAGCTCACCAGCTCACAGCTGGTTTTTTTTTTTTGTAATTTTTTAAATAAGTCCTGCAAGTGTCGCGGTCATAAATCACAAGTCACAAACCTACCACAGACGAAAAAAAAGAAAAAAGGTCTCGTATATATCAATTATCAAAGGTATATGATGTTACAGCAGTAGTTCGAGCATGGTGTACCTCGCACGCAGCCATCTCGTATACATACGTATCATACCTGGTGCCGGTGCATACCTATATAGGAGTACGAGAGAGGTTACTGGGTGGGTGAGTGAGTGAGTGAGAGCAGACGAAAACAAAAAAAAATATGCCAGCCTGTGCCAGCAGAGAAAAAAAAAAGTATTCCTGCCCTTCAGTGGTTGAGATTCTCAACCCCTGGCGGGATTTGAACCCGCAATCTTCTCCTTAGGAGGGAGACGCCTTATCCATTGGGCCACAGGGGCAATACGAACATCAATAAGCCGCTGCCCCTCTAAGGCAATTTTTTGCAAGGGATTCTGGATTGTTACAATGCAGTAAAAGGTACCAGGTATACATCGCAAACTAAACGATACCTTTTTAGTAAGTACTCTCTCTGACGTATTGGTTCAGGTGTTTTTTTTAATACTCTTACACAGTTGTAATAGTTGGTTTGTTACTTATTGGCCCTAATGGACAAACCATTTTTCAATACGGAAGTTGAATAATATGCCGCTGCCCCTTTATAGGGCATTTTTTCGCACGAGATTCTGGATTAATACAATTCACAAAGTGTAAATCGCAGATCGCAGATTAAACGACATGATTCATAGTATACGTATACTACCAGGTAGTATATAAGTACTCTTTTTTAGTGGTTCAGGCAAATTTCGCACAACATGAAAAGCCAAACATTCTGGACACGGGAGATCAGCCGTGGGTAGCCTATGCCGCTGCCCCTCTACGTACTCGTAGGGCAAATTGTTTGTTCGAGTCCGGCCCGGCTGGGGGCGAGTAAACTTGTAACGTTTTTTTTTCTTCTATAGAATCGACAAAAACAGTTTTCTTTATTTATACATCACCGACAGACATGCACGATCGAAGTCATACCTGCACTATCCAAGTGAAATGACGTTCGTATAATACCAGGTGGATATTTCAAGGCGGGTCGTCTGGAAGGACAGCTTGAAGCTGGACCCGATCGGCGTGCGATATGCCATTAGCTATCATTGTACTATCGTACGTCATTGTAATCACGGGAGATCAGCCGTGGGTAGCCTATGCCGCTGCCCCTCTACGTACTCGTAGGGAAAATTGTTTGTTCGAGTCCGGCCCGGCTGGGGGCGAGTAAACTTGTAACGTTTTTTTTTCTATAGAATCGACAAAAACAGTTTTCTTTATTTATACATCACCGACAGACATGCACGACCGAAGTCATACCTGCACTATCCAAGTGAAATGACGTTCGTGTAATACCAGGTGAATATTTCAAGGCGGGTCGTCTGGAAGGACAGCTTGAAGCTGGACCCGATCGGCGTGCGATTTGCCATTAGCTATCATTGTACCATCGTACGTACGTATAATATACTCTTTGTACCAGGTATTGTTTTCGGCGGGCGAGTGTTTTCGTCCGTCTTTGCCGTGTTTAGTTACTTGCGCTATTTTTTTTTTGTTTCTTAAGGTCCTTCTGGGGTGTTTTTTAGCCTGCATTGCTTGCGATCGAAAATTGGATTACGGCTGCGACTTTATAGTTGTAAACAACAACAGCAACAACAACAAAAACAGCAACAGCAACCACCACAATAACAACAGCAACAACAACAACAACAGCAGCAACACAATGTGTACCGCCGCCGCCGCCCCCCCCCCCCCCCCCGCGCCTGGTCGGTGAAAACCCGACATGTTCCGTCCCGGCATTGCAGGGATGCGAAGGTCTATGGTCGTACGACTACGGCCATGCATGAATATCGAGTACGCCCCGCCCTCCCCGCCGCCCCACCCTCTTCCCTCACCCCTCTCATCGCCTTCTTCGCTCCACGCGCTCTCCTGTTTACTGTTGCTGTTACCTCCAGGCTGGTCATGATCTCCGTACGGCAGGCCTGCCAAGACTTGGCAGACGGCGACGCCTCCGCCGCCGCCGCCACCGCTGAGACATTAGCGGAAGACGAAGAACCTTCAGCAGGAGTTGCAGATATAGACTTGGAGGCGGGCACCGAAGAGGGGGGCGGGAATGGCAAGGGGGTAAACGCTGACGCGGAGGAGGGAGGCGGAGTTGTGGGAGAGGTGGAGGCGGGAGTTCCAGTTGGAGACTCGAAAGGCGGGAGCAGCGGAGGGGACGGGGACGGGGATGGGGACGGGGGTGAGGGTGGGGATGGCGTCCCTATCAGTGTCTCTTGCAGCGAGGACGGGAAGACTGTGGCGGTCGTTGTCAGCGGGTGAGCCGACGCGCAGGAAGGAAGGGGGGAAGAGGGGAGGAGGGGGGGAGGTTGTTGGAGTGTTCGGATTGCCAGCTGCGATGGTTGACTTAACTGAGGCGTTCTTTTTTTCGGTAGTCTCTTTTTGGTGCAGGTACACAGTGGGTGGGGGGCGGGGCGAACCGCCTTTTGGGAGGTGCTTTTTGAAAAAGGGGGGGTGCGCGTCGAGCGTTACGGTTACTCTAGTGTGTGTGTTTTATGGTAGAGCAGTGCCGCGTGGAATGGCGTCCCTTTTGGCGCCGATCAAGTAACGCGTAGTCACCCACCACCGCCCCCGCTGCACTGTTGACATATTCCCAGAACTGAACCGCGTGAATAAACCGTGGCCGCTCTTCTCGCCCGCTCTTTGTCTGGTCGGTTATATAATATGGCGTAGGGTTTCAAGCACGTACTCCGCGTGCGCGATTTTGTAGTCTCCGAAAGTTCTTGAAAGAGCGACAAACCCTCGCGGCACGCACCGCGCTTGCTTGCTTGGTCCATTGGTAGGCGCCTACCAAAACGTTAACGGGGCGCTATAAGCAGCGCTACCGGAATCGCCCGATCAGCCAATACGTCGATTCCGATCGGCGTCGTCCAGCAAGAAAGCGACGGCGCCGCCAGCTGCCTGCCTTCTTGAACCCAGGACCGCCGGGGTGCCGTCTTCCATGGCCACCACCGCCTGACCCAGCGATAGAAACCCTGTGGAGGCCTTTTTTTTCGCGTTGTTAACCCATTCAGAACTGAAACAAAAAATACCACACTAATTCCAAGTAGTTTGTCCCCCAATATGTGGGACCAGTTCTTAAGGGGTTAATAAAGTCTTCTTGCCAAAGCGGTGGCCTACTTATCGACCCAAGAGGCGACCGCAACAAAGCGTCTATATGAGCTGGCTGCCTTTGTTGTTACCTCCGGTACTTTCTTCTTCCTATCCGTTTGCGCGTCATCAGTCTGGAGGGCCTGCTGCTGCTAAGCCTGTCACGCGGCGGCGAAGGGGGGGAGGGGGCGTCTCTGACGCCGCGGGCCCGCCTGCAGCTCCCCACGGTGCCGATTCAGGCTGGGTTTCTCGACGGCGACCTTGTGGTGGCGCTTCCGTCATCTTCCTCGGCGGAGTGAGTTCGTGTCATTTTCATGTTTTTTTGTTTTGCCTGTTTTATGTGTGTGTTTCAGTTGATTTTGTGTTTTGTGTGTGTTTGTGTGGGCTTGTTGTGTGCTTTGTTTTGTGTTTATGTTATGTTTTCGTCAATGTTGAAAAAAGGCGTTAGCGTAGACGATTGGAATACGCACGAACAGTGGGGGCTATGCCATCCTTTGATCGACGCGTTTCTTATTTTCGACGCTAAAAAAACATACCAACTACCAGGTATGTGATTGGGTGCATTTATTTTGACTGCCGAGACGCTCGAGTGGGATCGTTTTCCGCGACAGGGTTAGCGTGCACGATAATTGCTTTGAACTGTGTGGGTTCCTGTAGTTGTGAATTTGTACGGTAGCTGCTGTGAACTGTCTAGGTAACGAATCATACTTTTTCACTGGTGTGATTCGTGCGGTGAACTGTTGCGAACAGCACTATTTGTGCGCGCTCACCGCTCCATCGTAACGTCACCACATTCACACAAAGCGAGGCGGTGGGGTTTACTTTCATCCCGTGCTGTCGCCCCAGCACCAGCGCACGTTTGTGTGCGCCTCTGCCGTCAGACGGGGCACTCCCCCCGAGAAAGCTGCGGCTCCTTGTGCGCTGGACACCTCCGACCCCCGCTCGAGCGACACACCAAATCGCAATCAGCAGCTATAACGCCAACATACGCCTACAGTAGCTCAAACGACTCAACGAAACCGATGGCATGTATGAATTGCTTGCTGCGCTAGACCTTCCCGCGGGGCGCTTGAGCCCTACGACTGACTGGCTACGTACGGCGCGCGCGGTGGTGCGTATTGCCATGCGAGCAGTGGCAGAGCACACGCGCGTTGGGTGCATATTGCGATGCCAACAGTGGCAGCACACGAGCGTTGGGGCACCCGATTGCAAAAAAATCCAAGCTCCGAGTGAAGCTTTCCTTTTGGGCCACTTTCTCCGGCCAGGCGGGGAATTGAAATTTTCGAAGTCATTACAAACGGTAGAGCGGACCAATACGCCCACGACCACCCCCCCAATACAGCCCCCCCCCCCCACAGGGCTCCGTCTCGAAAGGGGTGCGTGGTCAATGGTCAAATGACTATGGCAAGCAACAAATGAGTACGCCCCCCCGCCCCCAATCAAATAATTCGACGCTGCCTGTCATCCAATGCAAGAGAGTCCGCCTCACAAGCCGTTCTTAGTAGGATGCAGCTCACCCTTCATGCGACTCGCCCAACACCTCACGGCGCCTTCACGCTTGGTGCAAAGCAATGCCTGCCTGGTCGGTGAAAACCCGACGTGCTCCGTCCCGGCATTGCAGGGATGCAAGGATCTATGATGACACGACTACGGCCATGCATGAGATAACTACACCCCCCCCCCCGCCGCCCCCGCTGCATCAGCTGTATGCAGGCGTTTGCTCTCACCGACGGCCGGGAGGGAGCGGTGCCGTCCAAGTCTGGAAAAGCGCGAGCGAAGTGCATGTGCATCAACGCCAAGTCGCGGGCGCGAGGTGAGCGAGCGAGAGTCCGACGTGACCCTTCCCTTCCCTCGTTCAACCCGCCCGCCGTACTCGCGATGCATCTTTTCGGGTGCAGCCTCCTTCTTCGTTTGCTGTTTCACGGGGGGGGGGTATTATTGTAGTAGTAACAGTAATTATAGCCAAGTATGGTGCGTACGCATTATAGGGGGGATGTATGATTTTGTAGTACGTAGTCAGAACCAAGTATGGCGTGTACGCATTAGGGGGGGTGTATGATTTTGTAGTACGTATTCAGAACCAAGTATGGTGTGTACGCATTAGGGGGGATGTATGATTTTTTTGCCTATCGTGGGTTCTGATTTATTTCTTACTACATTGGCCCACCCTGTAATAGTGTACCACCCTGTCCCGAAACACAAGAACCGTTTGTGTACTACTGTATCTCCCGCCATGCTTATTTACTCCGCGCCGCTTCTTCGTCTTCCTCGTCGTTGGAAATCGCTTCTTTTTTTTTTTTCCCCCCCAGCAGGGGAGGGCGGGTCGGACGGGTACACGTTGAAAGCGGCGGTGCCCGACGAGGACGCCACCGAAGCGCTGGGCGGGGGGCTCCGAAAGCACAAGGGGACCAGAAATGCTGGGAAGAGCCCGAGCGGGTGGAACAACTTCAGCAAGAGGTCCGTAGTACGCCCAACAATTCCGTTCAGTGACACGTTTTTTACTTTTCGCGGCGGTTGGGGGTCGGGGTGGGAAGCGAGAAGAGTACACGACAAACATATGAATCACCCCCCCCCCCCCCCCCCCCCATTCGGGGCTGTCATCCATATGCAAGATGATGCGCACTAGGTGCCGAAATCCGCCTAACACGCGAACTTTAGTAGGATGCAGCTCACCCTTCATGCGACTCGCTGCCGAACACCTCACACGGCGCTTGGCAAAGCTTGGTGCAAGCAATGTCTTACCTCGTCGGTGGAGGTCCGACGTGCTCCGTCCAGGTATTGTAGGGATGCGGGATGCGAACAAGGGTCTATGGTCATATGACTACAGTCATGCATGACATGAGTACCCCCCCCCCTCCCCCTATGGTCATACCACTACGGCCATGAATGAAAACGAAGTACACCCCTCCCCCTCACGCGTCCCCCCTGATGTCCAACTGGAGAACCAACTGGTGGGATGGGATTTCTGTACGAATACACAAATGCCATTTTTTTCCAGTTTTTATATTTGCTTGGTTTTAAGTTATGTTAGAGTATACCCACCTGTCTACGTAGGCTTTGAAAAACATGTATTGGTATCTGGATGTTTTGCTTTCGGGCGTCGGCGGGTGGGGGGGGCGGGGGGGGAGCTTGTCACCTCACCCTATATATGCCTCGCGGGTGGTGTAACTCCAGTACCATGTGCCGTGCCGCATGCCCCCGCCACCATTCGGTTGCGTTTGGTTGTGCTCACGGGCTCTTTGCGGTCGCACTGAATGAAGGCGGGTGTTTAGGTGGCGAGTGCTCGATGGGCTGCCCGCTCTCCGAGCATCTACAGTACTTTGCTTTTGAAGATGTGTTGGGTGTGGCTACTTGCGTTGAGCCTCTGGGTATGGGTTGGTTACATGCATGCTGGCCGGCAGTGCTGGTGCAGGCGCAGAGAACACGAGGTGGACCCCGACACCCACGTGCGTCAGCGTGCCGGGATGGAAAAGTGGAAACCTCCAATTTTTACCTGATTGTTTTTTTCTTGTGGGCTTCCAACCATGATGGCGCTGTTGTCTACGGCTCGCAGTGCACAGTGCTCCTATAATATGTCGGCGGAGCATCCGGTTCGAGTTGTGTTATCTGTTTGCTATTGAGAAATCGGTTGGCTCGGTAAAAAAACACGGTTTCGAGTTGATACAGGCCTCGCAGCTCTGCAGGCATGCTTGTTTTGACCTAATTCTTGGCAGGAAAGAAGGGAAAGCCTGACAACAACGTGTGGCTTCACGGTACTAGCACCGAGGATGGGCTTTGCGCGGCGTGTTATTCGCGCTGTTACTGATATAGCGGCCGTGTTCTGTCTGTTCTCTTGTCGTGTTCGCTTTTCTGAAGCTGAGAGATGGGTTCCTGTTCGTGTTTTGTTTTTTTTTGCTGTGTAACGGGAGGCGGATCATTCATATCCCCCGCACCCCTTCCCCGAACGCCGTTTGTGTGTTTTTCGCGGCTCACCAGGAGGGACAAGAAGCAGGACAAGAAGAGGAAGAGGGGCGTCGCACCCCGACTGGCCCTGGCCGACGACGGGGTTGAGTCGCCTGCACCGGAGGCCGACGCGGCGACTATTGCCGTCGACGCCATCCCTAACGAGGTGGCCACCCCTGCATGAGGGGTGCATTGCTCTCGTCGTAAGCTGCTGTACTAGCGGTAGATACTGGCGATACTCGCGAGCGGGCGAGGGGGAGAGGGAGGGAGCACGCGCCCGGGGGGGGTGTACTCATGTCATGCATGGCCGTAGTCGTGTGACCATAGATCCTCGCATCCCTACAATGCCAGGACGGAGGGAGGGAGGGTCTAGGTTATTCGTTATTTCTTCACTTTATGCCTCTTCCACATTTTGGAGATCGAGGGTGGGTTCCACTGAGCTGTCGTTCTTTCTTGTCTGCTCGCGGCATCTCCCCGACTGCTTTCTCGCATCGACGTGGGAAATTAATACTTCGGGGGGTTAGTGCGCGTGCGTCGGAGACGACGCGTGACGTGAATGGATGCCTTGGTGTGTGCGGGGGTATTAGCTCGTTGGTGAAAGGCGTTGCGTTTTTCTGGCTGCGTGCGGTAATTATTTGAGTAAAAGTGCACTCTGAGGTTGCTGTTTGTTTTTGCAGCGTGAACTGTCGCGAAAGGGGCGGATACAGCCCTGGCGTGCTTTGCGCGTGTCGTAGTTGTTTTAATGACAAGTGTTGTGCGATGGAGCAAATGGATAACTTCTGGCCTCTTACAAGCGGAGTGCGGTTTAGGTGGTGAGGTGGGGAGTAGCGCGGTCCCTCTGATCGAGCCTTGCGTGGAACAAGCAATACAGTGAGTAGCGGCCCCATGGTGCCGCCCTTTGGTTCTCCTTGAACTTGGCATTTTTTTTTCTCGCCCTCACGGGCTGTTTCCCCCCGGTGTTGATACGTAGTCGTTCGGCTTTCGCGTGTGGATTTAATCTGCTCGAGTTCATTCCGAGTCGTCACGAACTGTGCGTGCCGCTGCTGTGCCTCTGCCACGCCACGGCTGGCGCTATATCTAGCTCTAAACGGCCCATGCAACCACGGCGGGGTAGAGGATGAGGACCTCCAGCAAGAGTTCGAGGAACACCAACGAGTCAATTAGACCATCGCCAAGGTACGAGCGTGTCGCTGCGTCCGCCAAGGTTGACGCCGACAGAAATACGTTTCTCTCCCATGGCATGCATCGATTTCAGGTTTCAATCTGGACGGCCGTGTCACTGGGACTCTCGCCGCCTCTCCCTCCCGAGGGTGTATCCCTTCACCTCCCACCGAGGAGCCACCTCCTCCGCCACAGGGTAACGTCGGGAAAATGGACTTCACCGGGAATTGCGCCCCAGAGGTTGTTACTCAACTGCACAGCCCACATGACGAGCGCCTGCGCCGCCAATTATTCGTACTGCTTGAGGGGGCCCTAGCTGCTGACGAGGACGTGCGAAAAGTTCGCGTGTAGGACGACGTTGCCCCCCCCGTTGTCCGTGCTGCTGCAGAAGGTTCCTCTATCGCTCGACCCACAGGTCCCACCCCTGCGGGCGGTGCGAGTTGATTACGCAACCCTCTACGTCCAGGACCTCAAGCAGGAGTTCGGAGTACACCCACAAGTCAAGTCAGACCTTCACGAAATAACCAGTCGCTGCGTTCGCCAATACGTGAGGCCGATTATAACCCACTTCTCCCATGGCAGTGCAACGATTTCAGCTCCCAACCTGGACCGCCGTCGTGTGTCAGGAACTCACGCTGCCACCCGGCCTCCCCTTGTCCGTGTCCTGCTGCGGAAGGCCCCTTCGCACGGATCTACATTATTTGACTTTTTCGTGGCACGTGTCGCGACACGTGTCGCGACGTGTCGCGACATGCCGCGACACGCCGCGGACGCTGCCGCGGCACGCCGCGACGCGTGCCGCGACACGTAGTGTCAGGGTTGGGGTTGGGGTTAGGGTTAGGGTTGGCGACACTCGCCGCGACACTCGCCGCAACACTCGCCGCGACACGTCGTGGGGTGTCGCGGCATGTCGCGACATGTCGCGATATGTCGCGACACGTGTCGCGACACGTGCCACGAAAAAGACAAATAATGTACATCCCTCTCCCGAGCCTTGATGGGAGTGGTGGGGGCGACGTTGCGAAGGTTAACGATCGTCACCCCTAGATGCCACTTCCCGAATCGGCTCTTCGAAGTGGTGATGAGGTCCTTGATAGCTGACCATGCGGACGAAGACTGAGTTCTGGTAGTTGGGGCGACCTCCGGGAGACGCCACCTTCGTCGGACCCCCACTGCACGTGCACCACCACCTCCTCAGCAGCTCCATTGGCAACACCAGCCTGGAACCAATCGTTGTTGGTAACGAACACACGGGCACCCACTTCGAGGATATAGGGGTGGAAGCCTTTGAAACGGTCAGCGGAGGGAAATTCGTACATAGCTGCGAATGTTGTGGAAATCGTCGATCCGCGTAGTAAGCATCAAGCGCTCCCAGTTCGACGCGTCAGAAGGGTTGTTGGTGGGCAAGATGCTAACAGCGTCCTCGAAAGTTCGGGTACGTATGTTGGAGCGTGAGATTTGTTTTTCGCATTTTTAGTGTCGAGAAGATTCCAACCCCCCACGGTGACGAACGCCCTGTGCTGCGGCAAGAAGCGCCTGTCGGAAGGCCGCCCTGCGCATGTCTCGAATGGCGCCGCACCTCCGTGAGCTCGACGGGCGCGTTTAAGCCCGTCCACGCCTCCAGTCCTTCAACGGTGTGCCCCGTAGTGGCCACCACGGGGATCTAAATGGGCACATCACTCACCTGTGGCAGTTGCATGGAGGCTTCGACAGGGATGACGCTGAGGCCCCTGAGCAAGGCTTGCTGCCGTTCGCACCCCCCTTCTGAAACTCCACCCTGGCAACCAAGGCGTTTAGCAGAGCCGTCAGCCTCGTTCCACGGAGAACACCTGGATTGGTGGTCTGACGTCGGTTGCTCTGGACGGAAACCTTGAAGGCGCTGTGGATGGTCTTTGATGGATTTTCTAGGGCCAAAGGGGGAAGGGGGCGGGGGATTGTGTAAACAATTTTTTAAGAAGAAAGAGTTTCTGCAGTTGTGACGAGAGCGTGACATGTCCCAAGGATGTATGGAGGCGGTGTTGTGGAGGTTGTGGCTGCGGGTTGTGTGGACCACATAGAACAGCGGAGAAAAAGCATGCACGATTTAGGACGCACAACCTATCCTTCCAAAGAGTAAGCATGGTATCACACCATTACCTCGTACTTGACCGCCAATGGCAACCGCCGTGTTACCGAGCAGCACCATTGTTCTGGCTCTACCAACCTGGCGATCTCGTCGGTGACCACCGTCTTTTCAGCACCGCCTGTTCCCGTCGGGATTACTCGCAGAGGCTGCGGCCAATTATGGACAGCTGGTTCTGCCGGTGCCTCGCGCTCGCTTGTCGGCACGAGTGGAACGAATGTCCGCGCTCCACAATGATGTTGACAAATGGCTGCTGCTTAGCTTTAAGAAGCAACGCTAGCGGGGGTCGATGGGTGCGGCAGGAAAAGCACCCGACCTACTCACCACCGCCGCGGAAGCACGGCTGACTTCAAACCCCGGAAAACGGGAATATCGTTGCCTCCGTCTCACTCCAGCGCCTCCTGACATCAAGACGTCCTGTAGCCCCCCCCCCCCCCCCCCCCACCAAAACGCCCTTGGGCCCCCCCCCCCCCCCCCCTCTCCTACCTTCGTAGATGCCGTCATGGTTGTTCTCGCTGTCCTCATCACTATCACCTTGGCTAGAGCTGAGTTGCCGTCGCCATCACTTTCCGCCTCTTGGCGGCAGTGCCTTCATGAAGTCTGCAGGTCACGCGCCGGTCATACCCTTGACTGTTGGTGGCGAAGCAGGCCTTCGATTCCCTGCTCGAAGTCTCGCCAGTTGTCCGCCATGTATTGTCGCCGCGCTCGATCTCCGCGTCGGCAGACTCGCCATTGGACCGCTCCGCCCGTTATGCAGGCCACCCAACCACAGCCGAAACTTCAACAAGCTGCTGTGGTTGTAGTCGGTATGTGTATCTCCCCTCCCCGCGGTTTGCACGACAGGAACTATCTGAAGAAACCAACACGGCTGTGACAACAATTGGGTGAGATATTGCCCCTACTGTTGCGCTCAAGATATGGCAGCGAACTCCGAGTTCGGCCTCACCTCCAGCTGCGAGTGATCGGGGCGGCGCTTATACCATGTGTTACCTTCCACCCTGACGAAGTAAGCATGACACAAGTCACACCTGACGGCAAGCCCCCCTGTTCCCGCCGCACCCATTCTTACGCCCGTGCCCATGTGCTCAATCTCAAGAACTCAACATTTTTCACGACGCTCATGGACTGGAGAAGCAGGCGCATCACCTCCTGTACATCCATATCCTTGCGCGTGATTCATGCCATGACCACGTTGCCCAGGATCTGAGGTAGCGCAGTCGGCTCCCATTGTCGGCGCCCTGCGCAGAAGCACCCGCAAGCCGAGTTAGCATGCTCTGCGCCTCTCGACTGCACCTCTCGACTGCGAGACTCTCCTTTGCTGGCGTACGTTACCATATACCTGTGGCCATTGCCGGTATCGCCGGTGAGGGAAAAGTCCACGTTCGACCCACAACCCAGAAGCTGCGGGTCGCGCTACCGGTTGACGTACTCATAGAACGCCCCTGCCCCTTACTCCCGCTCTCCTGGCGGCGAAGAGTTGTGCGACATCACGATAACTTGCCAATCGTCAACGAGTTCAATATGGGAACTCCTACGAGAGGGTGCGCCCGGATGGCGATGTCGTCATTGCGGGTCTTAGGAATCCCATACCGGCATCCGTTTTTGATGCAGTACTTTCGAAATCTTGTGTGTCTCTGACTTGTGTTGAGGAGATTGTCACTTTGTTCTCGACACGCAGTCCTGCCAGAATAGTCGAAGCCTCGCATGTGCCACGCGAGCTCCTTGACCCCCCCCCCTCCCTCCGCTGGCCCGATCTCCTCAGAAATGGCGACGCTTTCCGCCTGTGGGATCGGGTCGTGTGCCGTAGAGGCGACAACCCCGAGGGACCGAAATACGCGTTGTTGGGCGTCTTCGTACTCGGCATCCCCGACACACTCCCCTCGGCGTCCGCCGCGCCACCACGCGTCCGCAAGCGCGGGCCAATGAAGTCCTTCAGGTACCTACGGGAAGGCGTCAGCTGTTCGTGGGCCCCCCATCCCCACGAGCTGTACCCGTGGGTGTACACGATGCCACGGGGTTGCTATTCCGCTTGGTTCCAGTACCAGTCTGTCGCGTCGGGCGCGAGATAGACTTCCTTGTAAACCTTCAATCTTTCCCAACTCCACCAGTCGGCGATGTGAGGATTGTCGATGGGTCCGAGCTTACTCTCGCGAATGTCTCGCACAGCTTCCTGGCCGGAGATTTTTAGGTGGCAGGCGGAAGCAAGCGATGCCGGTCGCCCCAGCGGCAGCCGGCCGCAGACTACGCCGTACACATCGTGAAGCTTTCCAGATGATCGGCGGCATCCTCTGGTTGCCCCTGGATGGCGGGCTGGAATCGGTCGTTACCGGATGGGTTTGACATCCACCACACACCCACGCTCAGCATATGCTGAAGTTTTTCCTGAGTTATTTCGTCGATGGGGACCTGGGTTTGGTCTGCGTTCTGGTGTCAGAAGCTCCGGCATTGCCCAATCGCCCGCCGGCGCTTGTCGTGCCCAGGGAGCAGTACCTTACACTGCGGTGGACGCATGCTACGATAGAGGTGCACCATGTTTTTTCTGAGCTCCTCACTTAAGGAGCGGCATACCTCACCGAAAAAACGATTTTGGAGGAAAATAAAAGTGCTGCCGGATGCGAAATCTCATGGCCGAAGTATAGTGTGAAACATTTATTCGTCACAAAAATGAAAGTCCGACGAATTTGGGTTAAGGAGCCCGATCGTTCAGAAAACGATTCGGCCAAAAAGTGCCTCCTCTACCGTAGCACGCGTCGGTGACTGGCAAAGCGTTAGTGTGGGGCCTGTGAGACGTTTCCCACCATCGTCGGCTTGTCTACTGTGTCTATTTCTTGTCTATTTCTTGAAGTGCTGCATTGCGTTGGGTACTATTAGCCCAGGCTGCTGCTCCCGATAAAACGACCCCCCAGGAAGGGGATAATATTAACAAACTGTTCCTTTGTATTATATGAAAACAACCTATTGAGTGCTCAACTGTTGGAGGTGTCTCTGCTAGGAATAGGAACGGTGCTCCGTCTCGGAAGGGATACGTGGTCAATGGTCAAAGGACTAAGGCGAGCAACAAAATGAGTACGCCCCGCCCCCCACCCGATGACGGGAACCGACGGGGCCGTTCAAGCCGTCGACAGGGTTCGGCAGCCTATCCACACGCTGATAGTGTTGTTCACCGCCCCCCGCCCCCCCCCTCCTGCGCGCCAAAGGCTAGTTGGCTCGTCAGCATCGCCGTTCATATGATCGCCGTCGTTGTCGTCGTTGATTTGAAAGAAGTTGACCTTCCCCCAGATATCACCGCCTCATTATATTGTACACACGTTCGAGGTCACACCCAAGGTCTGCCACTCCGTTCCGTGTAGACCCGAGTTACCGACCCACCTTGCGATGTGTACTCCACAACACAGCCAACGACACGAGAGAGAAATCTTCCCGAGGCGTCCGCCCACATTGGCGTCGTCGGCAGGACGTTTTTTTCCGGAAAGGTCAAAAACACTCTTCGGCAACGAACGGTGAAAGCGTGTGGCGGAGTTGTGTTGACTCTCTACAATATCGATCGGCGTCAGTATATTTGGGGCAGGCACACTACTAACTGTGTCACCCACCAGATCAGTTGTCATGAACGACGTCACAATACGTTGTCAACACGTTATTATGCATAGTATACTATGCACCCGTTCCAAGATTGAACTATCAATACCTCGTGGCCGATAGGGTGTTGTACGGGTTTCCTTGTGACCCCAAAACTGTCTTTCTGCAGGTCTGGTCACGCTGGTTTTCACATTCTGCGCGTTGGTCAGACTGTAGCATCTCTGGGATTTTTTGTTCAGTTTCTAATTCACGTTCGCGCATGTTATTCAGGTGGGCGAACGGCCGAAACAAAGACCAGTCGCCCCCCCCAGAATGGCCGAATTTTTCCCGTATTATTCCAGGGGCTAAAAAATTAAAAGTAAATCGTCCTTGCCATCGCTGGTCTTGTTGTGACTACGACGGGAATTTCTGACGTGGTTGCAGTTTGGAGTCGGCATGTTACCTTTCACAATATCTCTAGAAACCTTTCAGGTCTACAGAAAACGGGGTGCCCACGGGTATCACTATTCAGAGCTGAATATTCCAAGAATATTCATGCTTTTAAATAGTACGGTTTTCCAAGAGAGTTTCCATTGTTCGCGTTCCCGTTATGTTGATATTATCTTCGATATCCTATAAATGTACTACCGATGTATAGGAATGCATGAATTTCCCTCGAGCCATGACACCTGCCCGACATGGAGAGACCTACTGTTATTATGGCACACATACTGTCAATCTATATTTGAGTCATCCCACGGTAGGGGAGCAGCAGATTTTTCTGAGCTCCTCACATGAGGAGGTCAATATCTCACCCGAAACATGGCTTCGGAAACATTCGTTCGCGCCACCCGACCAAACCTCCCAATGCGGTAGTCCGAAAACAAATATACCAGAAAAATAATGATAGTATCCGGTGGTTACTCACGTGAGGAGTGCAACCGGTCAGAAAATATTGAGCCTAAAAGTGGTACCCCTACCGTGGGATTGCCCATTTCGCTACCTGAATGTGCTGAGTTCAGGGGCATAGGGTGTGGGTATATATCAGCGTACGACTACGCAACGGCATTACAGGTGGAAGGGTTATCGAATACCCGGCGCTCTGTTACCGTTCGTTGTTTGATGGTTATAGTTATATTATTATTATTATCTTTGCCATCCGACAATGTGCAGCATGATCTTCACGTTGATCACTCATACATTCCCGAAAAGCAAAAACCACGGAAACCAAGGAAACCTATGCGCAAAGTCTAACCCTTCTATGTCTGCTTCCCGCCAAGATTTATCCACAATACTCCATTTGTTGTCCTTGCTCCCTCCTTCTTCCCAATATGCCCTCTTTACGTTCAATACCCTATATCGTTTCGATATTAAATCGTATAGTACGCACTGTCATCCGCGTGTGGCACCCTTGGTGACCGTAAGAAAACGGGTTGCCGGGTACCCGGTTTACCCAAGTACTCGTTGAACCCGTTTGATTTCGTCGGGAAACCCGGGTTACCCGCGACGGGTTCGGGTTTCACTTTCATAATGATCCAAGTACCCGTTTGTGACGGGTACTCGCCGGGGTACACCTCTAATACAGATACATATTATGCCTTGGGGTACTTGGAACGGAACTGTCGCGAAAAAACAAAAAAAAAAGTGAAAAAATAGCGTTTCTTCCCACGGAAACGCCTGGCTGGCTTTTACTGGCCCTTTTCCTAAAAGGTCCGTGGTTGGTCGGGACACGTTTTCGCCGCCATGGTGCCATCCCCAGGACTTCAACAAAAAAGCTCTGGCTAATGTCACCCTCTTCCGCTGCTCATATGGCGGCCAGTATGATACCAAATCTGTTCGTTCCATTCGTCGGGTAGATGCTGCTCTGCCGGCGTTTGTTTGTGGGGGAGAAAAATTCCGTCGTTTAACTTGAACCAGCTCGGGCGTATCTCAAATAGGAAATTTTCAGGGCTGTTCGCGGGTCAGGTCAAACCTCACGGGTCAGGTCGGGTCGGGTCGGGTCAGCTGACCCGACCCGACCCGCGAGAATTTTGAGATATCGGGTCATGACCCGACCCGACCCGCGAAAATTTGAGATATCGGGTCATGACCCGACCCGACCCGCGGAAAATTTGAGATGTCGGGTCATGACCCGACCCGACCCGCGAGATTTTGGAAACCTCTTGACCCGACCCGACCCGACCCGTGAGATTTGCAAATCTCCTGACCCGACCCGACCTGACCCGTGAGATTTTGAACACCTCCTGACCCGACCCGACCCGACCCGCCAGATACCGATTGACCCGTGAGATACGGGTTTCATACGGGTCGGGTCGACTGGACCCGTGATATTTCTCGCGGGTCAAAAATAAAAACTCGCGGGTCCAAACCTGTAGTCGTTGCTCGTTTGTCCGTTGGTTGGGCCTTGGTCCCTCATAATATTCCTAGAGTGTCGTGCTTGTTTGTGTTTTTTTGTGTTTTTTTGCTTCAGTTTTATACTTTGTGATGTGTGCTCCCGAAGATCTTCGCGAATAGAGAGAGAGGTAGACCCACATCCCGCACATTGCCGTGCCTACCACGCCTTCTTCTCGGGTCGACCTGATAGCTCTGACCCAAGATGGCTTCTGCTTCCGCCCCGGAAAGCGGGCAGACTATGCCGTCTCCGGCGAGGGCAAGCGTACTAATTTATCCATGTGTTTGTGACATGGTCTGCCTTGTTGTTACTGCTGCTGCCATTTTTTATCTTCTTGTACCCTGCATTGATTTGTGGCCTGTCTGTAGTGGATTTGGAGGATGTGTGAGCATGATGATTACTGCTGTGTGGTGGCATCCGACCAGGAGTTAGCCAAACGTTTGCCTGGTATGTAGTACTGTACAAGGTATACAATATGATGCGTTCTACACGCTATGATATGCACTCGGGGTATCGACACGACGGGCAGGAAGTGGTAAGGTTAAAGGTTTAGGACCCGCGGGTCCGACCCGCTGAGACGAGAGTGGCCCTCGGGCAGGAAGCGTAATATAGAAAAGATCGGTCCTGCGGACCGGATCCGCGGGTTCGACCCACGGGTCCGACCCGCGGGCAACGGAAAACAACTCGCGGATCATTCTGGCCCGACCCGCGAGTGACCCGTTTCTCGCGGGTCATGACCCGACCCGACCCGCGAATTTTTTTAGATGTCGGGTCATGACCCGACCCGACCCGCGAAAATTGAAATGTCGGGTCATGACCCGACCCGACCCGCGAAAATTTTGAGATGTCGGGTCATGACCCGACCCGACCCGCGAGATTTTGGAAACCTCTTGACCCGACCCGACCCGACCCGTGAGATTTTGAACACTTGCTGACCCGACCCGACCCGACCCGCGACATTTTGAACACCTCTTGACCCGACCCGACCCGACCCGTGACATTCTAACACCTCCTGACCCGACCCGCGGGTCGGGTCATGACCCGCGAACAGCCCTGGAAATTTTGGTTTCTACACCCCTCAGACGGATCATCGATCCCCAGTAGCCTTTACCGCACCACCCCTGAATTATTATCTAGGATAAAGTATGGAAATCGAGGAATATTTTATTATTTATACCTTTTAGTGTGGTCGACCAATTTTCTTAAAAAAAAAACGCCCATGATCTCATGCAACGACGCCACGTGTGATATGACTGGGTGAGACACAGAGTATCCCCTTGCAGGTTTGTCTATTAAGCATCCTTGGTGTTACTCACTTTCCGTAGAGTCAAGCGTAGAAGAGAAGCAGCTTATATTAATCCCCGAGCCAGATGACATCTGCTCGGGATGGGCTTCAAGTATGGCCCACAGATATTATAAATACCCCGAATACCGAATACGAATGCCATCCAAGTTATACGAAAACGGATCAATTACCTATGCAGAGGTAATTACCGGCCTTCCTAGCCCATACCATTACACTAGCCCACCCTGATGAGCCGTATATGCAGAAATATGGGAAAAACGGGGAAATCCCAGTTCCCCGAATTAGAACATGAGTCGAAGATGCGGCTCCTCAAAACCCCTCCCACACCTCTAAGTTGCTAGGCTAAGAAGCCGGGAAAAAAAAAACGCAAAGAAAGGCAATCGAACGTAAACGCAGGTGCTGTGAACGAAACCAACGTCAGAGACCTCCCATGAGTCGCCAACAAGGCGAGGGGGGGGGGACGAGAAGGCAACAACTAGCACCAAGAAGGAAACAACTGACACCGTACGGGGAATGGGCACTACCACCCGCCCCGCGAGGGGGAGACGAGTGCCTTGCTGAAAAACACATAAGAAAGATAAACCACAAATAACGATACAGTCCTGTGCCACGGTATGAGTAGCCATATTACCCTGACCACCCCCCTCGGCTCTGGCGGGGGAGGGCGTCGGCAAACTCGTCCTGCCGACGACGCCATTTGTTAAGGTCTTAGTCCGTTGGGCTACTGGTAAAAGGTTAACCGATCGCCTACCCGAACTAAGCCTTATAACAAAAACTCATAAGGGTCGGGGCGGGGACGGGGTTAGGGTTAGGGTTAGGGTTAGGGTTAGGGTTAGGGTCGAAAGTAGTGTTTTCGGCGTTTTTTTTAATATTCGGTATCATAACACTGGAACCACACGCGGGCCACAACCAAGTCCCCGATTTCTATACTGTATCCTATATAATAATTCAGAATTGCGGTAAAGGCGACTCTCGATCCCACTGCATGTGATGATTGATGTAGATATTTCAGGGCAGATACATGAATTCCTGATATGTACGCGGTCTATGCAATACAGCAGTAGTACAGGACATCTAATATAAGAAACAGGAAATCTGGTCCAGGCTGGATTTCTTATTTGAGAGAGGGTGCTTTCTAGACTAATTTCAAGATAACGACTCCCGAATTTCTTATTTTTTCTCTAAAATATCAGCTTGGCTCTCTTATTAGCCTGTTTCTTATTACCAGTAGGTGGCCTGTATACTGTTGCTCATGTTGCCCGGGCGGGAGCGTATAAGGGTAGGTTCCCCGGTTCGACTCGACATCTATGGCACTTTCCCTTGTCTTAGAGGGCAGCGTGTAGCACACCAACCAGCACACGCCAGGTTTTGGTGTACGTATAGGATCGGTGCGGACGATCCCATGAAACAACCATCGACGACGACATATATATGGGGAGGAGAGGAGTAGACAATTTTCAGGACAAAATCAGTATCCTTGCTAGCGGATTGTATGCTGTAGAGAGAGTGGACTGCAAGGCAAGGGCCTTGCATTCCTGTCTGCAGTGATTATACTTTTCACGGGACAATGTCACTGCTGACGACGACAAATAGCCCAGGAATTTGGATGACAACAACAATTTTGTTGTACAAAGATATGGATATCCACGACCTCGGTGAATGTGTGGTGGGACCTACGCGGGACAATCCATGCGGCGGTTTTGGGTCGAGAGTCTGGAACCCACACGTATACTCCAAAACTAGAGATATATGATTGAAGTTTGAAGCGCAGCAGCCGAAAAACAACAGCAAATCACACGTCGTATCATACGAAGCTTTCCCGCTTTCCCCCGAAGCGTTCGACTTATTTAATATGGATCTTGCCCGTTAGAGGATAAATTACTACTGCTGTGTGCAGGCTGGGCATGGTGTTGGCTTTCTCTACCACAGGACCTATCGGTGTGTTTTTTTTATGAAGAAGCGGGAGATCCGCGGAAATAAATAAATCCTCATGCCGACGTCCAGGTGGTACGAATGTTTCTTTCATAACATACCAGGCACCTGGGGCACCTCGGGCACCTACCTGGGTACCTGGGTATACCTGGGTATCTGGGTACCCCTGGGTATCCCTGGGTACCCCTGGGTACCTGGTAGTGAACAGTCTATACATGTGAGAACAACACCAACCGCAACAACACTGTTGTTGCTGTGTGTACCAATAAATAACTTGTCGTAAAATGGCGTTGCTGCGCCACCTATCTATGTGCTGTGCCGAGGCTGTGCTGTAAAAAAGAACGGGGACCCACAACCATCACAACAACTACTACTCCTCTTCTATCGCCGTCTCATCTGTAGTATCATCCCTTTTGCAGGCAAGGACCGTAACCACCCACAAAACCCACCCACCCACCCAACCACCTACCCCACCCCAAAATGAAAGCAAAAAAGCAGCGAAGGTGGGATTTGAAACTTGAACCCACGCTTCTGACCTACAGAGTCGAGCGCTGAACAATAGTACCGCTGATCCAAAAAAAATTGATAGATACTAATCGTATTTGCCACAGGGGGTGCACCTTACGACCCCCCCATGTCCGCCGAGTTTGGCCGCGGCGCCCTTTCTTTCGCCGGGGACACGTTTCCGTGTGGGCAAGGGGCGCGGGGTGGTCGCGCCGCCGACGGAGGTCGGACGGCGCTCGGGAGTCCCCGGTGTTAAAAAACATGTGCCAGGTATCGCCACGTGCTCTAGAGTAAAGTGCACGGATCGCGCGCAGACCCCAGCCAATATGTCGGGACGGTCTTCCCGTGTCGACCTCCTTACGTATAATAAAGCGTTTTGCCGAAAAGTGCTCGTACGAAGAGATACTACTGTACAGTAGTATGTTCGAAAAAGAGACGAAAACATTTGACAAACATAACAACAGCACAACAGTCTGCAACAGCAGGGCGTAAAATAGGGGTCAGGCTCGTGGTGAAATCACCGCACCACGAGGTGAGATCACCGCACCACGAGGTGGAGGCCGTGGTGCGGGCCCGCACCACATTGCCGCCGGAGGCCGTTTTGTTTTACCATATATATATGCGTCAATATACTCAAAATGTGCGTCTAACGTGGTGCCGGCTGCCTTAGAATGTTCTGCATTTGCGAAGACAAGAAACAAGGACACAATTACGGTCAAAAAGCATCAGACATATCGTCAGCAGATGTGAGGTGCTTGAATAGGCGCCACATGCCACAGACAGTGTCCCTGGCCTGGTTTGCCTGGAACGTCCTCAGGCATGGGAAAATAGCAACAGTTTCAATCGAATTCTCAAAAGAAGTCGTAAAGTACTCTACTATGCCAAAAGAGGAAACAAAACCCAAACATGGCATCTGAGATGAAATCAAGACAAAAACAAACCCAAACATTTTTTCGCCTGCGGCGAAAAACACGCCAAAACAAAATTCGCCTGCGGCGAAACAGACCCAAAATATGTTTTTCGCCTACGACGAAAAAAAATGCGGCACAAGAAAAGCGTGGTGCGGCAAACCACACCATGCCTTCGGCACGTGGTGAAAAAAACGGGATTTGCGAGAAAAAGGTGCGGCAGCGCAACATTTCACCACCTATTTTACGCCCTGTGCAACAGTATACTGTACATACATGCACCAAAACAGACCTAGCTGTGAGATCCATTTGGACATCACTACATACAGCAGTACGTACTGCACGACAAGCGTAGAGTGTACATGGGACATGGGGACCATGGGCCTTGCACGGGATGTATACTGAAGTATACATCATATGGGACCTTGGTGATGCTGGTTCGCGTTCGTTTGTTCTCGTGCTGTCGATTGCACTCGTCGTGGGTTTCAGGTTTTCAAGGTGCTGGTGTATGTTCGCTTAGCACAACTCTACAGTACCCCGCAGATATATGTACGATCAAGGTACGATACATATAAACGCACAAAAATACATGGTCCAACAGTTTGCGCCTGTGTGACTGCTGTATGTATTGGACAACGAATTTGCCCTCTCTCTTTGCACTATGCCTGGCTGTATCTTGTCAACGGCAAATATATATCTGTGTGCTTGAGCCCAAAACGCAGAGAGAGCTCAAAACACATGCAGGCGAATAAAAAAACAGCGCAGAAGAAACAACCGCAGAAGTACCTACACCTATACCTACGTACAGTATAGGATCTATTTGTGCTCGGTGTGGGAGTTTGCATTCATCTGTTGTAGGAAGGAGTGTATTCAAGAAGAAGACGCAAAACCGCCATGCGGGAGAAGTTCTGAGATGAGGGCATGTATGATATGTACGCGATTCTTCAAGAAAATCTTCCCGCGTTTTGACTCTGTCTACTACTACTACTACTACTACTACTACTACTACTACTACAAATTACTGCAGAGCTCCATTCTCCATTCCACTCAGAACAAACTACGACATGCATACTTACCAGGCACGAAGCATGTTGCGCGCAACGAAACATGTTGTGATGTTTGTGTTCCTATACCTGCCCCACTCATTATGTATTTATCTGTGTTTTATGTTTGCTAGAGCCCTCTCGCGATATGTGTCCCACCCAAACGGGTTCGGCAAGAAGAACAACACTTTTTCACTCACATGGTGTCTACAAAGCGGGAGGAGGAGGAGGGGGGGGAGGAGGAGGAGGAG
>MEHQ01003482.1:3114-32412 GCA_008828725.1 Saccharina japonica | reverse complement strand
CGATTCATCGCCTCCATCCCCGTCTACACATGTGCCCACACCCCCCTCCTACCCCTCACCCCCTCTCCGTCAAGCGGAGGTAGGGCGGCAGGAGCAAGGGGGGCAACACGAACACCGGAGGCATCACTACAAAGAGTGTATCGCCTTTCTACAAAAAACTATTAATTTTCAACCGGCCAGAACAAAAAAAGGTCCACAACATCGCCTCCATCCCGTCTACACATGTGCCCACCCCCACCCCTACCCCATCCCCCCCTCCCCTCTCCCTCTCCCTACTGCCACCACATGCCAAACACTATATCAGGTGGAGGTATCTCTACGCAGTCCGCCGTCACCGTCATCGAGGCAGACGCCCCCTCCGCCGCTGCCATCGTCGTCTTAGGCCTTCAAGAAGTCGGGAAGGCGCACATACCTGGAGCGTGGGGTGAGGTGGGGTGGGGTGGGGTGGGGTGGAGTGGGGTGCAGTGAGGTGGGGTGGGGTTCGGTGGGGTGCGGTGGGGTGGGGTGGGGTGAGGTGGGGTGGGGTGCGGTGGTGTTATGGTGCATACTCGTAGGGTCTCCGTGTACGCCACAGCTGTGTGGTGTTCTCGTGTTGCTGTACGTACATTACGGTAGTGTGTTCTTATGTGTAAGATTGAACGTACAGTACGAAATCTGGGGGTTGTGGGGCGGTGTGTGAATGTTATTGTGTAGGAGGCGTGTTCGGATAGGGGATGCGTACGTATTAGGAGATAGACCGAGTACGGGTGAGGTTGACATCGTTTGAAAGGTACAGAAGGAGACCAGAAACCGTGTATGGGGCAGGCAGTAAGTTCATGCAAACGATGGGTCACCTGTATGGCAAAAATCGATTGGGAGATACTCGTAGTGGAAGGCAATATCCAAGGGGATGCAAACAACACAGGGTGACCATTTGACTGGATACATTTTGAAGTTTTGAGGAGGCGCCAGAGTTGACGTCGATTCATCAAACACTTGGGCCGAGAGAACCATTGTCAAGGTACATACTATATGTGCGTCTAAAAATCGCTGGGAAGTTTGGATTCATTCTTCAACAGGCGACAAAGCCATAAGAAAGTTGGTTGGGAGACAACGCTTCGTATATATAACAGGAGAGTATGCGCTACGTACATACTTCCTGGCAGGATTAGAGGGGCAACTATTAACAGTAATAGGTTGGCAGCGTCGGCGGGTTTACACACTTGGGCGACCCAACGAGAAGGGAGAGAGGGAAGAGTGATGCGTGATCTGTGATTTGTGGTGTATGTGAGAGCGAACAGAGAAGACGAGGAGAGAGAGTCCAGACAATGGCCCCAAAGTGCGAAAAAGGCTGAAGATATTGAAGTCACTCAGAGGCGTGCCATGTAAGATGAAAGCACGCCTTGCAGCAAATTTGGGCCAAAATCCTCATGTTCAGACTGATGAGGACTCTTCGACTCTCCAATTGCCCAGAATCGTTGGAATACACTTACTACTAATACTAGTATACTATACTAGTATACTATATTGACAGTACAGTAATAATAGTAAATGAATACCTGGTGGTATTTTTACAGTATGGCTCGGGTATTCAGGTCTTGCTTGATAGCATATTTCATGTTTGAATTCGTTGGATTCTAATGCAGTTTTCCTTTTCTTCACTTGTACTCATGACTCGTGATATACCTACAGCAGTGTTCATAGGCCACGGTCAGATTGTTATTCTTCATCGGGTTTGAGATTTCATGTTACAGCAGTATCTATTTCTAAGTCAGTTTTGGGTGAGGTGCATAGTATGTACTACAGTAAGTATGTACAAAGTGAGGAAGGAGTCTGCCTCAGAAATAAATGAGGTGCAACCCTATTCATACCGTATATACCAGACAGTTTTTAGTATGCGTCTACACTACAGCCAGGGCAAGGCACAAAGGAACAACGTGTGGAGGAGGAGGCAAGGAACTGGGGAAACACACTTGGTACAGTAAGATGGGAATGCAAATGTAGGAAAGGTGTGAGGGTTGAAGGAAGGGATACAATAGCAGGTTGCTACAAAAGATGGGGGGGGTGAAGTTGAAAAGTGACAGCAGTGTCTCTAAACTAGTTGGAGGAATGTGGGGATTGAATACGTTGAGAGTGTATTATAGGGAGCTTCTACGAGTACAGGCTCTACATGTCTACCAGTAGTAATACAGTGGTATTAGTACCGCGGATAGCAGTGAGGTTGGGTGCAAAGCAAAGGACCAGCATGCAATCAATAATTTTAGATTCATGAAAGCGTAGCATAGCTACCAGGTATGTTATCGTGTTATGATTTTACGCAACATGATTAAAAATGCCGGGAGAAGAAAGCGTATACCTGGTATAGCATAAAAACTATCGTATGCTGCACTGCACTACCGGAGAAAACAAACGGAGAACAGAGAGGGCGACACAGAAACAATTGCATACAAAAATGATTAAAAATACTGGGAGAAGCAAGCGTAGCATAAAACTATCGTACTGCTGCACTGCACTACCGGAGCAAACCAAGAACAGAGAGGGAGCTAGAAAATAAGAAAAAACAGAGAAAGAAGGCCAAAAGACAGCAAAAAATAGTCGTACCCAGCAGCAGTACTCAAGGCAGCAAATGTAGCATGTATGCTCCCGTCTCTGTGAGTCGTGCGTATGTCTCACCCGTCACTGGGCTTGTCGCCACCATGCTGGTTGGGGCTGCCGCCGTGTCCGTGGTGAGTCGTGCCTGAAGCAACAGAAGCAGCCCAGAGATCGGCCGGTACTCTCGTGCACAAAAAACCTGCAAAACAGAACAGCAGTGCAATAGTGGCAATACCGATGACAAGGTGATAGGCAAAACCATCAACACAAAGTTACAAAATGACCGGACAGGAAACGGCCGACAAAAAAAAAAAAAAACAACGGGCGGGAGGCGGACGTACTCGGGAAGGTATCATATATGTTTACTAGTAGGTGTATAACACTACTACTGTAACACTCTTCTTACGTGTTTTTGTTTTTGGATATTTATTGAAACCACTATTCCCGCGGCCGCGGATCTTTTGTTGCGCTTTCGGCTGCGAGACACGCAGGAGGCCGGCCGGTACATGACGACGCTCCATGTCTGGCTTTCGGCCTGCTCATTTTCAAGGGAGGTGCATTTCGCCTTGCCGAGTCGAGCAGGACCATGGAAACCCGCATTATGATATGAATGCTGTGAGTGTCTACTGGAGGGTTGAACACACCTTGATAGTGAATATTCACGGATGTTTTGTGCTTGGCGCCTGAAGCCGACCCTCCGACCCGAACCCTAACCCTGGTATACCAGTGGTCAGTGCTTGCATGTTGTGCTATTTAATAGTCTGCTGTTTCATCTATACTCCTTATCACACCAACCTTCAAGCTCGGTACTTCTGTGCTTTGTGGCAGCCCTCATACAACTACTGTTAAAGCAGGATGGGGTTATCTCAACCTCTCCCCTTTTTGACGGCCATGGGCGTTGTTCCTGTGTGTGCATGTGTGTGTGCCATGATTCTGTGCTTTTCACCTGTTTCGTGTGTAACATAGGCTATACAATTTATTGGTGGTGTCGCTGTGGGGACATTACTCTTACTACTACTGCTTGTAGTAACACTGGTGCTCCGTGTAAATGTGCTGCGCAAAGTGATGGGATCCCACACACACATACATAATTTTGGGGCCCGCCTTTCAATTTTTAAGCAGCCGCGTACGTACGTAGCCACAGCAAGCAGTCCACGGCATAACGGCGGCAGCGGTATGATGCAAGAACAGCAGTTAGCAGTAGTTGCGCTTCTACAGTAGTTCTCCTTTGTGACAGTCATGGTCTATTAATAGTGCGGTATGATGCTGCTGTACGAGATCTTTCGGGGCAGATCTATTATATTCCTGACTTTTCCTCTATGATGTGTGCGATCTGCACGGCCTATTGATAGATCACGTTTGCCGGGCGGGCTTGTACGAAACGGCTCTTACTCTGTACCTGGTATGTTTGCCGGGTGGGATCTGTGATTATATAGCACGTACGTACGTATCGATCCCTTCCCTCCACCTCTCGACGAGAAACGGAAGCAGTCCAACCAAGCCGACACGCCTACCTACACAGATTGTCGCGAGGAACCTCACACCCAAAAACTATAGAACATCATCATATGTACTGTATCTACAGTAGCTGTGAGATTCAAGCGAGACGGGCGAACGCGCAACACCCTAACGTATGACACTCATGATACATACCGGTACCTGTACCTGCCCTACAACAACAGTACGCCCCGCCCCTGCACCCCCAAACCCCAAGCGCCCCTCACTGCCCCCCCCCGCCCGAAAATAATAAACGCAAATCACCCACCTTGCCAGATCTTGTCGCCTTCGAGGCAGGTCTCGTCTCCCCCATCCTCGCGGTGTTTCCCATGCCGGGGCGTTGCGGGGGGCATGTCGTCGTCGTCCTCACTCGACCCCGTCCCCGTCCTCGGCCGCTCGCCCCCTGCCAAATCCTCGATATACTGCGTTGCCGGCCGCGACCACTATCCCCGCCACCGCCGTCGCTACCACCGTTGCCTGAACCACCGCTAAAAGTAGTCATCAGTTCTCCCTTTCTTGTCTCTCGCGCCCTGCTGCTGCTGCTGCGTCGCGCTTTGCGGTATTGCAACCGACGCGTGGCCAACACTGCTTGCGCACCACCGTTATTTCCACTGCTCTGTGGGCTGTGGGCTGTGGGCTGTGGGCTATGACAGTCAGTCACAACCCACAGCCCCCGCGTGGTCTGCGTGGTTGTAACTACGTACCACTCTCCCCCCAGCTCCGCTCTTTGCAAGTGAGGTACGCGGTGGAGTGAATGATGTATGATGTGTATGACACCTTTTTTATTAGGCGGGAAAATCAAATTTCAAGTGCGGGGACATTTGAGAGCCATCCCCGGGTCTATAGCCATGGGTTTCGCATGTGTAAACCCGCCGCATCCGCGATTTCAAGAACAGGCTGCGGTGTGCCTGTTAGATATATCGCGGTGGTTGACGCTGCTCCGGAGTTTTGGCGCTGGAAGCTTGGCGGAACCTGCTACCACTGTGAGACCACAGCCTGATGCACCTTGAAATTTTGGCTGGCCCGGCTCCGTCGTGTATATTTTGGGTTTGAAATCGAGACCACATTTGTTTTGCTCCGTGATTCGGGTACTTTTGGTGCACTTTTTCCAGTTTCCAACCCCGCCCCGCTTGCTCCTCGACGTTGTTTCTCCAGCCTACTCCTGTAGAGTATCTGGGGTGCTGGTACCTGGTATGTACCTGATATACACGTTGCATACCGCTGACTTTGGATATGTGCAATTGCGTGCAATAGTGGTGTTTGGCGCTGCTTGGTTGGCTCAGTCAGCACTCTGCACACTTTTGACTTTTGAAACAAGTGCAGTTTTTTTCTCGCCGATACAATACGAGGTTGATGCTGTGCCGGCTTGCTGAGGCCTCAGGCCAGGTGCTGCTTGTCGTGTACCCGGTACCTGGTACTCCGTAGATGTTCCTCTTTTCGTATAGTGTACAGCACTCCTCAGCTCTTCAGCCCTCTCCTCGGGATGTACATATGGATATCAATATACCAAGATCAGTGCTGCTGCTGCGGTCCTCTATGTCGGATCATGATCCACCCCCTGAAGTACTGCTGTACGGCGGCAGTAGATGCAGCTCCAACTGCAGGAACATGACAGAAAGCTGGAAATAGCAGAGACAGCGCCGTGCACACTGGTAACTGGTAACAGCGTACGACCTGGTACGAGTACGTACAGCATACATACATATTGTAGACAACTCTACAAGAAGGCTGGGAAAGAGGAGCGTGACAGACGCCTTGAAGTGGTCAAACTCCTAGCTGCATTAAGCTCGTACGTACTACTGTGTTCGCGTTTTTTTTTTTACTGCTGTAATCCAGGAATAAGGAATAGTCTTACGAGTAGCGCCGCTTTCACTGTTAAGCGATGCGCGTCAGCGCAGAAACCTTGTATCGTGGCAAGGTGGGTATGGTTTGGTGGGTAAGGTGGGTTGTCACTTGGGTGCGTCGATTGGTGCGTGGGCTGGTTGGCCCCACCATCTACAACCTACAACACTACTAACCACACCCACCAACAACATTTCCTTGTTAAGCGATGCGGGTCAGCGAACAAAGCTTGTATTTTAAATACTAGTGAGTGGACTACTGATGCATATCTCACTATATAAAAGCTGCTACTCGTACTCGTATTCTGTCTGTCTGTCTAATTGTGTAGCACTATCCAGAGCGGTTCAGCCCCGCCTTGCCCAGTGGGGAGGGAGGCTGGGTGCCACAACCTGTGGAACACTGGGTCTCGCGTCGCGTCGCGTCGCGTCGCGCCGAGCCATGGCCATCGCTCAGAGCTGTCGACAATGCCGAACCGTTCCTCGAGCCGGTCCCTGAGGCATGAGGCAGCTTCTTCTGACTTTATTGCGGTTCAGATTAAGAAACAGGCACATTATTGGTTGATTGTAACAGTGCTGTGCGGCGGAATTAAACCACTACCTTGCATCCAACATCATAACATCACAGATCAGGCACATTCTCAGCAATCCGCAGAAGCAGCAGCAGCAGCAGCAGCGGTAGAAAACAGCAGCAGAAGCAGCAGCAGCTGCAGAACACAGCAGCAGCAGAACACCGGGTCTCATGCCGCGCCGAAACGTGGCCATGGCACAATCCCGAGGCAGTTCTAACAGCAATCTAGCCAGCCTTGCTACTGACTTCTCTAGTTATTAAGGTTCAGATCAAGACACAGGCACCTTCTTGGTTGATAGCAACATACATGTGGGGCGGAATGACACCACGACCTTGCATCCAACATCACAACATCAAAACACACCAGCAGAAGCACAACACCGGGTCTCATGCCGCGCCGAGCCGTGGCCGTGACACAATCCCGAGGCAGTTCTAACAGCAATCTAGCCGGCCTTGCTGCTGACTTACAATTTTGAATTACAGCTGCGGTTGGCGAAATACATGCCAGAGGCCGCTTGCTCTTTCTAGAAGATTGTATTCCGCCCCGCAAGGTTAGAAACCCCAACCCCACTCTTGCTAGTTTCAGGTGTGGCTGGGGCTCATGGTCGATGCCTCGCCACACCCGGGGATGATAAGGCACCACCTCCGGATCAGACGTCCTTCCATACACGCACAACTCAAACAACCTGGGGACAAAAGTGGACTTTCCCGGGTCGGTACCGCCCCGCACTGTGGTCCTTACACTTATGTTAAGAGTGGTACATCACAGCACACTACGAGTACTACCATACCAGGTATATGCATACTACTGCTATGGGCAACGCAGGGCTAGCGCCACGGGCGAAGCCGTGGCTGTACCGCTAGTCTAAGCAAAACTCAGAAATGAGGTTTTGCGAATACACACCAACTGCTATAGTAATGAATGACAAGTATATTTTCCTATCCGAAGCATGAGTGCCGGCGACCACGCGTATTTGTTGTGCTAGTCTAGCATAGCAGTTCGTCGTTCGTTACATACAGCAGCACATATACACTATCACAACACCCCAGTACACCACCACATCACAAATCGCAGCACCACCACCACGACCAACAGCCAACACGAGCAACAAGCTTCTGCTGCTCCTGCTGCTTGGCTGGTGGAGTGGTGGTGGCGGTGGTGGTGCTGGTTGCTGGTTGCTGGTTGCTGGAACTACTCTGTCTTGCTGCTCGTTCTTGAGAGAGCGCAAGCCAAGCCCCACCACAATCACCATCACCACCTGCTGCAACCACCACCACCATGACTGGGCTAATATTGCAAGCCTGGGCGTCTTCTATGTAGCTGGTGGTGGTAGTGGTAGTGCAGGTGGTGGCGGTGGTGGTGGTGTTTGCTGGTGGTGGTGGTGGCTGCTGGTTGCTGGTACTACTCTGTCTTGCTGCTCGTTCTCGAGAGAGCGCGGCGATATTAGGTTTACTCCTCCCAGGTCCCAGTGACATTTGGTACCGGCAGCCTTCAATTAGCACAGTCACCATCGTCTAGCTCTCCGATCTCGGCACGGCTTTCGACACGAGCAGCACAAGTCGGACGGCCTAAGTAGCAGGCGCCGACGTATAGATCCCGGGCATGTTTAAATCAGTCCAGTGTACGTGTCGCACGGGGGCGAGTACGAAACCGAACAGACAGACCAGGGACGAGGAACAGACCAGGGCCATACGACAAAGATCAATGAGTCCAAATCGTTAAACCAGGCCACACTCTGCCACTTTTGGTTATCGCTTTCGAGCCGTTTCTGTCCGTTCGCGTACCCTCACCCCCACACGCACCCCCACGCACGACGCACGACCCATTATAGAAGTGGAGTGCGAGGTTATCGTCGCCCTTCGCAACCCTCTGATGTGGCCTCCTCATTGAAAACCTACACACCTTGTAGAAGGGTAGCGATGGAATTATCACACCAAGCTTGCAAATATGAGTTTGCGGGAAATTTTCGATGTCACAGCTGTGTTTTTTCTTTGTGTTTCTTAATATATACGGGGGGTATTATACCAGGGTGCCAGACAAGCCAATCTTAAAGGGGTCGTAAAAAACATACTGTGTAAGTGCCTGGTGAACCGCAAGATAGAGTACACCCCCTCTACTAATAGGACGGTTTTCCCCGCTGAGATCTGGACGAGATTTATCTTCCCAACGCCGCCATTTTCATCGTGTGTCCTCCCCTATTAAGACATACCTGGTATATAGTTTGGGAGAAAATCGTCTGCAAAATTCGAAATCTCGCGCCACGGGGTGGGTACGTTATTTTGACTGTTTCAAAACGGTTTCGTACTCGTGCTCGTACACATTCGTATCATCGGTAGGTCGTATAATATTACAGGGAGTACATAAGGAAACGGTGGCCGTGTAAAAGACGCGAACCAAAAGAAGCAAGACACAGCAGAATCTCAATCAGTTGGAACACACCCATCATGCACAACCATTATACCAACTATATATACGACATGCTGTGACATGCTGATGCACGAGATGATGATCTTGATCTGCATGGTGGGGAGCTTACGTCCCATCAAACAAAGGAAGACAAACCGGAACGCCCGTTCCACAGGAAATATTTACGTATGTAGGATTCGTCTAAAACTCTTAAAAAAGCAAAATCGACAATGATTTCGAGGCTATGGAAGCTCCACAAACCGCTGTCGGCCTTCCATGCAGCAACGGCCCACAGGTAGCAGTACGTTCAGGTACAAGTACCGTCAGTACCTCAACATTGCTGTAGTACTCTACGGAGCGGTACCGGGTGCAAATATGATACATTTCCATTACCTGGTACTTGAAAAGTACGCTTGGAGTCTGTGTGTATACATACTGATGATGGACTACCGTGAAGAGTGAAGAGCCTTGAGTTCGCACTGAAGAGGTCAGCGCTCGTTTTTCAGCGCTCTTTTTTTTCTCGACAGCATTAAGGGTGCTCGTAAAGTCGACCTTAGATTTTCGGAAGGCTCTCGACCAGAAAATTCCGAAAAAATCTTGTTCGGTATTGTATTGTAGTGGCAACCTTAACCTTCCCGTTCTGGAAAAAAACCGCGCGCTGAAAAATAAAAAACGATCGCACCCACCCCTGTGCGAACTGTACGCTCTTTACCGTATACTGCTCTATGACACCAGGTGGGATTTAGATTATCTACAGATGATATCGTGATTTGTGTATATACCGGTGGTGCTGCTGTACGTATCGATTCCTTTGCTCCTCCACCTCTCGACGAAACGGAAGTAGTCCAACCAAGCCGACAGAACGTACACATATTTTGTCGCGAGAAACCTCACACCCAAAATGCTACGACCAAACATCATATGTATCCAGCTGAGATTCAAGCCAGACCCGCAAAAACACAACGCCCTAACGTGTCATACCTGCCCTATGTACGCCCCCCCCCCCCCCCCCCCCCCTCCTTACCCAAACCCCAACCGTCCCTCACGCCCGCCCCTCCCCAAAACCAAAACGATAATAAAATACCCCCCTTGTCTCCTTTGAGGCAGGTTTAGCCCTGCCCATTCCCCCGGTGTCTCCCATGCCTGCGAAACGCATGGCTAGAAATACGGGGATGGCCCTTCAATGTCCCCGTACTCGAAATTTGAATCTCCCGTCTAAAAGAAAGGTGTTATGCACATCATACACCCCCGGGTAGCGCACTTGCACAGATCAGGCGGGAGTGGTAGTCACAAACACGCAGAGACCACGTGGGGGCTGTGGGCTGTGAGTTACTGCTGTCATAGCTGTCATAGCCCATACTCCTAGCACAAAGCGTAGGCAGCAGCGATGGTGCAAACCAGTGTTGGCAGCTTCTAACTCCACAAGCCTCGGTTGCAATATCGTAAGGCGCGAAGCGGAAGGGGCGAGCAAGAAGGAAGGGTGTTCACGAGCACTTCGTAGCGGCGCTACTCGTAGAGGCAACGGCGGTAGCGGCAGCGGTGGACGTGGTAGTGATCGCGGTGGTAGTGCTGTATAGCGACGTTACTACCAGCGTGAGTGACGTTACACCTAATAGGGGCGCTACTCGTAGTAGTGCCGACGGTGGCATGAGTGCAATGGCCGTGTCGACATGCACATGAAGAACGTAAGGTGGCTGGAGGGTGGGTGCGAGCGGCCGGGGATGGGGACGGGTGTGACACCTGTCCCCTTGACCCCCGTTCCCATCCCATCCCCGGCCGCTCGCCCCCACCCTTCATCCAGTTGACGTCCTTCATGCGCAGGTCGAGTACGGTCATTGCACTCATGCCACCGCCGGCACTACTACGAGTAGCGCCGCTAACAGGTCTTGCGTCACTCGCGCTGGTGGCAGCCTCGCTATACAGCGCTACTGTCGCAACCACTACTTAGCACGTCCACCGCTGCTGCTACCGCCGTTGCCTCTACGAGTAGCGCCGCTACGAAGTGCTCGCGAACACCCTTCCTTCTTGCTCGCCCCTTCCGCTTCGCGCTTTGCGATATTGCAACCGAGGCTTGTGGAGTTAGAAGCTGCCAACACTGGTTTGCACCATCGCTGCTGCCTACGCTTCGTGCTAGGAGTATGGGCTATGACAGCTATGACAGCAGTAAGTCGCAGCCCACAGCCCCCGCGTGGTCTCTGCGTATTTGTGACTACCAATCCCTCTTGATATGTGCCAGTGCGCTACCTGGGGGCATATGATGTGTATGACACCTTTTGTTTAGGCGGGAGATTCAAATTTCAAGTACGGGAACTTTTAAGGGCCATCCCCGTGTTTCTAGCCATGGTTTTGGCAGGTGTAAACCCGCCGCATCCTCAAAAGAACAGGCTGTAGGCTGGGGTATATCCCGGTTGGTAACGCTGTTCCGGAGTTTTGGCGCAGGAAGCTCGGTGGAAGCTGCTACCACTAAAGACTGCACATGCAACGTCTTGAAATTGTGGCTGGCCCGGCTGTGTCGTGTATATTTTGTGTTTTGTAATTGAGACCACAACATTGTTCATGGTTGGGATACTTTGGTGCACTTTTTCCAACCCCGCCGGCCCCGTGTGCTCCTCGTCGTTGTTTCTCCAGCGCACTACTCTTGTAGAGTACCTGAGGAGCTGATGCCTGGTATAATATGTACCTGGTACACACTTTTGAGAACCGCTGACTTTGAATAGGTGCAATGGCGTGCAATGGTGTTGTTTGGCGCTGCTCGATTAGCACAGCACTCTGCAGTCTGTACACCTGACTCTTGGAACGAGCTTAGTTTTCCTCGTTCAAAGGGTGTTGATGATGTTGCCTGCTAAGCTGCTGAGGGCCAGGTGCTGCTTGTCGTGTGCCAGGTTCTAGGTATATTGTACCACGTAGATGATCCTCGTTGCGTACAGGGCACAGCACTCCTCAGCTCTTCAGCCCTCTCCTCAGGATGTACACATGGATATCAATATGCCAGTGCTGCTGCAGTCCTCTTATGCCGGGCCATACCATAAGTCAACCCTCTGAAGTACTGCTGTACTGCTTTAGATGCAGCCCCAACTGCAGGAACATGACAGAAAGCTAAGCTGGAAGTAGGAGAGCCTCCTGGTATGACAACATGCACCAGATACACTGACAGCAGCGTACCCTGCTGGTATGATACAACACATATATGATTTTTCTACATAGATACCAGGGGTACAAGACAACGCTACTCATGGAGATAGGGTATATAGAAGGGGTCGTAAAAACGCAAGGTAGTACACAGGTACAGTACGCAGGTATAATACACAGTATAGTACTCAGTATACGTAGTACGTTCAGGTACAAGTACCGTCAGTACCTCAACATTGCTGTAGTACTGTACGGAGCGGTACCGGGTGCAAATATGATACATTTCCATTACCTGGTACTTGATAAGTACGCTTGGAGTCTGTGTGTATACGTACTGAGGATAGACTACCGTAAAGAGCCTTGAGTTCGCACAGGGGTGGGTGCGATCGTTTTTCATTTTCAGCGCTCGATTTTTCCAGAACGGGATGGTTAAGGTTGCCAATACAATACAATGCAGTAGTACCGAACAAGGTGTTTTCCTGAAAGAAGATCTGGTCGACGAGAGCCTTCCGAAAATGTAACGTCGACTTTAGCTCGAACTTCTAAAAAGGTAGTTCCAAAATCTCGGAATGGGGGTCATGCTCTCATCGCTTCCCTCTCTTACTTCTTCGAGGGTAGATATGCCCGACGCTATCTCTAGGCTCCCCGCAGTGCGTCCTGTTTCCATCTGATGTTGTTGAGCCTTATAATGTTTCCTGCTACGATGCATGCCGCTCAATTCGACGACACAATTACAGAATTTCCCTTTTCCCGCGATTTTGTTTCTTGTTTAATTGATTCTGTTGTATTTCACTTTGTTTTATGGGTCCGTCTACACGTCCTTCCAATGCCCACTGGTGGCCACTACCGAGTTATTGGACTCGCTTTACTGAGAGGGCGGTTTCAGCCGTTAAAATGTTGTACTATACCTGGCATATGAAAACGCCATGCCAGGTCCAGCAGTCCGTATGTATGTATTCTATATGCAAGAGCACCACACAGCTGTGCTACACGGACACCCTACGAGAATCATACCTGATATCTATGTACCTGGTATATATCAACACCCCACCCCACCCCACCTCATCCCACCCCACCCTCGCCTCACCCCACTCCACCCCACTCCACCCCACCCGACCCCAACCTACCCCAACCCACCTCACCCCACCCCACCACCCACCTCACGCTCCACCCCCACCCCCACCCTGACCCCACTCCACCTCAACCCCACCCCATCCCAACACCCTCGCAACTCCCACCGCCACCCCCCCGACACTCCTCACCCCACCCTCACTCCCACCCGCACCCACAAGCGCTACGCCCAACCCATCCTCATTCCCACCCACCCCACCCATCCCCCACCTCCGACCTCACCCACCCCAACCTTCACCCCACCCACCCCACCGCCACCCCACCCCATCCACACCCACCCACCCACCCACACACCCCACCACCCACCGCCACCCACCTCTATCTCGACTAAACATGCGCCTCCGTGACGTCCTGGAAGGTCCTACTATACGACGGCACTGGCGGATGCATGCACGATCGACCACTCTCTTCTCGACATGCATCACGCTTCAACATACCGAGCAGCGAAAGCAAGCACCGCCAGGCCGTAAAGCTAGCAGCTAGACAGCTGGACAGACGCCTCTAATTTCTATAGTCGAGGCCCCTACCGTAGCCGTCGGCCGCAGCAGTCATTACTGTAACTCATGAGAGACAAGAGTGTTTTCTTCTTTTTTTTGGAGACGGAAAAATCGTCGCGCTCGTCCGCAATGCTTGCTGTTTTTTCTTTCAACCGATGAAATGGAATGGAAGGAGAGCTTGCTGGAGTTGTGTGTAATGCACTTTTTGCCGAAGCATCCTCAAAATACTGGTTTCTGGGCATCGCGCAGACTTTGTTATAATAGTTGGGTATATCTCCAGGGGTACTCAATATTATACTTTGATCATACATGCTGTACTATTATAGTCAGTACCCCCCCCCGCCCCCGTTTTAGAGAAAGAAGGTAATTACAGGGGTGAGCATAGTAATAGGACCTTACGGTATACTTCAAAATCCATGTATGTTTACCAAGTTTACTACAATATTTGTGTTCCTGTTTACTATGCCCTCGTAATAGTGCCTCCTCGCCTGGCACACTTGCTTTTTGCTATTAGTGTATTTGTAAGAGAAAATAGGAGAGACGAGCCCGGAATGAGAGGCGATGAGAGATTGGGTTGTTGGCCCTGTGTTTGCGTTGGTTTTGGGGGATGGGTAGAGAGTGCCGTCATTCTCCGCGTGCGACGCACCGTGCACACCTGTGCCGAGCCCACCCGAAAGTAAAGAAAGAGAAGCCCGAATGCTTGCCAGAGAAAAAAACATGCCACCGTCCATCCAGTGCCCTTGTTCGTCTCGAAAGTGCAGAAAACGGTCATCGGTAGGGGATGGCATGGATGGATGGATGATGTGTGGGCCTTTTTTAATGGTGAAGAAATTACCGCCGGTTGTTAGTGTTTATTGGAGGAGCGAAATATTCGCCGGCCGGCATTTTTTTTCTGTTTTTGTTTATTGCTTTTCCTTGGGATCGAGTAGAATACGGGGTGCAGGCACATGAAGGAGGAGGCGAGAGCGAGGAGCCGATTGGATTGAAAAAATGGACCTACCTATCTGTATGTGTACACCATCATATAGTAACGAGTGAACTCTCCCCACCCCACCCCAACCCCACCCTACGCTCGAGCTACATGCGCCTCGGCGCCGTCCTGGAGGTCTATATACAACGGCACTGGCGGCTGCACGATCGACCACCCTCTTCTACTGACGACGCATCACCTTCAAGATCGGAAGCAGCGGAAGCAAGCATCCCAGGCCCTAGAAGCTGCTGGCGGCTGCACGATCGACCACCCTCTTCTACTGACGATGCATCACCTTCAAGATCGGAAGCAGCGGAAGCAAGCATCCCAGGCCCTAGAAGCTGCTAATAGCTACTAATAGCAGCTGGACAGCGCCTTCTAAGTTATAGGTCGAGGGCCCCACCGTAGCCGCGGCCGCAGCAGTCATTTATGTACCCAGTGAGAGACAAGGGGTGTTTTCTTTTTTCTTTTTGGAGAGGAAATCACTCGCCCGCAATGTTTTTTTTTTTTTCCAACCGGTGATGGAATGGAAGGGAGAGGCTGCTGGAGTGTGTGTATACACGTTTCGCCGAAGCGTCCTCAATACATGGTCTCTGAGCATCGCGCAGACTTTGTTAGTGGGTAACCTCCAGGGGTACTATTACTATTACTATGATTCATGCTGGTACCAGTCGGTATGCCCCCCCCCCCCCCGTTTTAGAGAAGGAGGCATTACAGGGGAGCATAGTAAATAGGACCTACGGTACACACTAAAACCTATATGTTTACCAATGTTTACTACCAATATTTGGTCCTGTTTACTATGGTCCCTCGTAATAGTGCCTCCTCGCCCGGCACACTTGTTTTTTTGTTAGCGTTTGGAAGAGAAAATAGGAGCAGAGAGGAGAGGCGGGGAGAAGCGAGGAGAGGCGAGGAGAGGTGATTCTGGCCCGTGGTGTTTGCTTGGTTTGGGGGATGGAAGGTAGAGGAGGTGTCCCCCACGCCACGTGCACACCTTGCCGAGCCCAGCCCAAGAATATAACAAAAGAGCCCGAAGGCTTTGCCAAGAAAAAAAACATCCACCCATCCATCCATCCATCCCCTCTGTCTCGAAAGTGCAGAAAACGGTCAGTCGGAGGGGATGGATGGATGGATGGATGGATGGGTGGGCTTTTTTATGGGTTGGAAAGGAAAACTACTCGCCGGTTGTTAGTTTTATTGGAGAGGAAAAGTATTCGCCCGTCATTTTTTCTGTTTTTTTTTCTTTTGCTTTTTTGGATCGGAGAGATGGCGTTGGGGTGCAGCACATGGAGGAGGGGCGAGAGTCGAGGAGCGATTTGGATTGAAAAAATGGACCTACCTATCTGTATGTGTACGACGTATCATACCTATATACGAGTACCTCTTTGTTGTGTCCTTGGGGGATAGGGGGGGCTGTTACGGGCCTTGAGGGCAAAAGCTGTATGTGTGCTGTACGTATCGTACGATTACCTCTTTTTTTTCCCCTTGAGGTGCAGAGTAGAGGGCTGTTACGGGCCTTGAGCCAACTATATGTAATGTATGTGGTGTGTGTGGTGTGTATGCTTTGGTGTGCAGTAGGCCGCAGCAGCAGATACTACTGTAGTTCTCACTGCTGTGCATAGAGATAGTAGAGAGAGAAACGTCAAAACGTCTACGACGGTTTGGTATAATTCCATGTTTGGGAACAACTCATGAATTAATGAATGAACGACGAGGGAAAACATATGAGGAGGCGATCTTTTGCCCATCGGTTTATACGAGGAATCCATCCTTCCAATCGATGTCGTGTACCAGGTATACTACTTGAGTATATCGTTGTGGTCATCAACATGATCATCAATAACCTGGTATATAGCATCAATGGTAGGCATCCATGATCGCCAACATCATCAATCAATAGGGCTCGGTACTGGGCCAGTATCTACTGGCAGTACACTGGTCCTGGCAGTGCATTTCTCACAATACAACGGAAACCCATCGAAACGTGCGCATGACAAGATCAACAATAGCCAGTACTATTAATAGCAGCATTCCGTACACGCCTGCCTGTATCACCACACCTTATGTTCGCTTTTTCTACTTTTGTTCCTGAGTCAGTCTACCACCCCCGATCCAAACATTGCCTTTGAGAGATACGGCCCAAACTCAGCGTATTGTGTTTTGCACTAAGGAAGCCCAATCGCGTAAAAACGTGCCTCCGGCAGGGCGCCTTCAGTGGGGGCCCCTCACCAGCCGGGGGGGGGCGGTGACTATGAATAAACTCCTGGCCAGGTCCAGGTTCCTGGCTACTGACGCAGCCAGGAATCCTTCTCCTGGCTAGAACTTCCAGTGCCTACGAGTATATAGCCCTATCAATAGATGGCATCGTGCTCGCCTGTCTGTTTTATCATATTCATATTATTAATAGGCGTAGAGTCGCGCGCTGACGAGTGTAGTTCTCTCTCGATGATGAAAATATGTCACACCCTGGACAAGAGACAACAACAGGACTTCGTACTGCCTATCTCGTATTAGGTTCCTGTCCTATTGCAATGTCTTGTATATTGTGGCCTATACGTGCATTTAATATACACGCCTTGAACTCTATCATGGTGTTCTACGAAAAACGATATTTCTCTGGTTCCAATGCTCAAACTTCCGACCGATGAATAGTTTCAGAGAGCGCAGGTCATGGTAAACATTTGTGTCTCTGGAGGCGTATCGATCAGACGCCTTTTTCATCACGAAAAGTGCCTCTTAATCGAAAACGACTCGCCATACCCCTGGTACCTAAGACGAATTAGAAAAATGGCAGTTTCTCCGGCTGCTGATACTGCTTGAACTCAGATTTTCGACGAGGACGCCGAACACTAGTAGGTGAACCTACCTGGGCCTCTAGTTCGACCGTCCGTAGCGTCCTACGTGGCCACAGCAGAGTGTAGATACCAAACAGGAGCTCCGAAACGATCAAAAGTCTTGCTGCGGAGCACTTTCGTTTCGTGGTGCAAACACAGCAATGCCTACGCTCCCTTGCAGGTCCAAGAGCCCCAATACCTCCTAGAGACTATAACGAACAAGCTATACGTTGGTCGGTCGGAGGTCTGAGCATTTGAACTGTAGCTATGCCGTGTTCCGTAAGGAGTGCTGATATCGTGTTATTATACCAGAAATAGTATTGCTGCTGTCAAAAAGACGAAACAAATATATATATACTACCTGGTACCAGGTATATGTTATGGAGGACCATAGTAAATAGAACCAAATTTTGTCAGTAAAAATAGGGAAATATATAGTTTGAGGTGTGTACCGTTTATTTACTATGCATAGTAAATAGGACCAAGTCTTGTCAGTAAAAATAGGGAAATATATAGTTTTAGGTGTGTACCGTGGGTCCTATTTACTATGGTCCCCCGTATTAGTAGTAGTGTCCTACAGTCAATACATAAATCAGCAGCTCGTGGAAGCTCGTGGAAGTTCATGGAAACCAGCTGAAGTATATATAGCTCGTGGAAGCTTCCATGGAAGTTCCAAAATGGAAGCTTCCTGTGGCAGTTTGTGGAAACTTCCACTACTTCCATGGAAGTATAGTTACTTATATGGAAGCTTCCATTGACTGGCATGAAAAAAAAACAAGAATGCATAGAACACGGCATGCAATCGTCGGTGCGCGACTAAGTAGTGTGAATATTAATCATTAAACATATGACAGACAGTGGCGATCGGTGATGTTGACGAGCAGTGATTCCCATAATATTGATGCTACGAGTACCAGGTGATTCATCGTGATGTTGATGACCACAACGGTATACTTCAAGTATACCTGGTACCTGGTACCATATATCGATCGTAAGGATTGATTCCTCAGATCAACCGATTGTCGATTCCTCACCATTTTCCCCTCAATAGTAATAATATTAGTGTTCCTTAATAACATACAACACCGCCTCATACAAATCGACGTGTGTTTGTGATGTCCACAGCAAGAACTACATCCAGTAGTATCTCCTGCTTCCGCCTAGTGTACTCCAAACCATATACACCTAATACAACCAAATGCATCACATGTAAGTTGCCTTCGCTCGCAACAGCCCCCATTTCCCCCCTCAAGAGCAAAAGCAAAAACAAGAGGTGCTCGTATAAATGATACGTATATAGTACACATACATATACAGATAGGTAGGTATATTCTCCCCCACTCCCAACCACTCCTCGCCCCTCCCTGTCTCGCCCCTCCTCTCTCTGCTGCCCTCCGCCCCCACATCCTCTCAACTATTTTTCTTTCTGTTTTTCTCCTTTTTTTCATCCTATACGGCGGACGGATAAGAGGAAAGCTTAACAGCCCACCACACTTCCACATACAAAATATGTGTCGTGTGTCGTGTGCCAATTGGACTCTGTTGTACTGGTAGTACCCAACAGTTGTTGTAGTACCAGCTAATACTCTTCCCTTCCCCGTCCCTCCCCCGCCCATCCCTCCACTCGTCCATCCCTCCACTCGCCCGCTCGCCCACCAATCGACCCGACACCATCGCTCGCCCTGCACCGGACTTAAGCGACGAATCTGTACCCCCAAAACAGTCTACTATGAAAATAACCCCCCCCCAAAAAACTCCAGAAAGCTCCGCTTGCTGCTGGTGTGCACGCCAATGCTGCTCCATTTAGCCAAACGGGGCGCGGTGTGGCAGAGCGCCAAAACACAGCTAAGCATAAACAACACATATACACGCCTGATACCATAGTCTGGATACACAGTACCGTATACACGCGCTACGAATATATATCATCTACAAAAACACAAACGTGAACGAGCACGAAAAAAAACAAATGCAGAAAAATAACGGCGAAAATGATGAGAAATGCGATACTAATGCTGTACCCTGTCCTACAAGCGCTGTGTATCATCTATATACGTACAAAACACAAATGCACGACCTACTATCATAATAATAAGCACAAAAACAAAAGTGCCTACCAGGTATGTACTATGTACACAAAACAGCGAAAACAATGTAAAAACCAAAAAAAGCAAAAAGACGCAAACACAAATGCAAAAAATGCAAGCTAAAGGCAACAACTGCAAAGGTCGTCAGAGGCCGAGTCATCGGGACTCAGTCATTGACCCGCGAGTCCGAGCCATTTTGGAGTACCGAGTCGCAAGGGTACCTATCAGAAGCAAAACCTGAAGCAAACACAACACAACACAAAACGCAAAGGTCAAATGAGACCCAAAGCACCAAAACTAATCGCAACTACAGTACTATGGACTCGAGATGCAACAAGAAAACACAGCCAACAACAAACTTCAAAACGCGTTTCTCTACGCTCACCGTGACATACGGTATACTACAGTCAAGATAAAAGATAACTCACAAACCCCGGGACTAATTTCCTATTAATACTAATAATATTAATAGCCGAGTTTCTCTAGAGCAAGGGGGGTATCTACTGTAGTATATACACACAAGGATGATGCTGGCTCTGGAAATACCTACGTAGTAATAGTCCAGATATTTCCAAAGACGCATGCATCGCTTGGCGTTTATCACACCTTCCCCGTTGCCCGAGAGAATCAGCTTAGAAACTCGTCGGGTTTGCCTGCTATACTGTAACACAGACGACAAACCGGAAAGGCGATCGCAGCTTCCTAACAAATAAGATGTTTACGCGGGCAGTGCGTGCATAATAATGCATGTAGCGGCCGCTCACCACAAAGCAGGAGGCTTTTCACCTACACAGCCGCCAAAAGGCCATCCTGCTACAGACAAAGCAAAGCATTAGGCGGCGTAGGCGAGGGGGAGGGGGGGGTAAGAGGGGAAAGGGGCTGAAAGCCAGCCCCCAACAAGCCCAGTCCCGGTACGGTGCAGCGGCCGCACGAAGTACAACAAGCAGCATGCGAGTGCTGCTGCGACGACACCAGCCAGGAGTTTGGGTCCGGCATCGATGGGGCAAGCACAGATAGGCAAAAGCTACTGGCTGGCAGCGTACGTCCCACAGCCGAACCAGGATTATTTAATTTTAACCGATGCGCTATAACATAGCCACGGTTATTGGTGGCGATGCGTCTCGAATGTGGCAGCGCACAGCACCTGCGCATTTCGCAAAAGCAAAGGGACATGGCGCCCAAGGCCTGGCCAGAACAACAGCATCGCAAAAGGAAAGGGGCGGGGGCACTTGAAAAAGAGGCCCGCCAAACAACGGCAGAGCATGACGACCATGCGATTCCGGCGGCAAGCGGTGTAAAGTTAAACTGCAGGCGTGACGATAACGCTAGAAGGGCACAGCAAGCGCGCTGGACTGAAGAGGAGAACACTGCAGCGATGACATGGGCCGCAGATACCGCGATAACGTCGCCCGCCCCATACCCCCAGCCCGGCACCGGCGCAAACCGGCCAGAAGCAACGGACGACATGCTCCCCACCCTGGCACGGTGCATACAACGCATGAATAGCGCGCATATTTACCGGCCCAGACGAGAGGCGCCGCCCGATCGACCCCTTGCCTACCCCGTCAATGCTACACACACATACAGGTGGCGGGGATCCCCCCGGCCTTGCACAAAGTGGGCGTAAAGCAATCCTTGTGGAGACAGACGTCGAACAATGTAGCACACCATTAGTCGTATACCGGATTGAGAGGGTATCGACACCTTGTGGGGTTTGCTAGATTGTTCAATGTCTATGCATGGATTCATTGGTTTACGCCTACATTGCGAAAAGAGAGGGGATCCCGGCCACCTGTGTAATAAGCGGCGCACACGAAAAAGAGCACTCTAAATAAGCGTTATGGCGCGCGATTGCCATCTTCCGCCTACTATTACTCATCCTACTATTACCCATCAGGTGGACGAAAAAACGTCATGAGATCACGAAGCCGACTGCTTCTTACTGCTACGAGTATAGTGTATACCACCAAAACAAATAACCACCAGTGCCGCATACGTAAAGCGACACATAATGATGGTACCCAAACTAAAACCTTGATGACACACCTAGACTACTTCAGGTCTAGTGCTACCCACTAAAACCTTCATGATGGCACAAGTATAGTGCTACATCCTACAACACTAATGGTAGCACACTATTAATGAGTGCATAACACAACCAAAAACATCGATGGTGGCACAATTAGTGCTGCACACACTATATCTACGAAGTACACCCTTTATGGAACAAATAAAGCTGCACTACAATAACAGTAAAGCTTGTACCATATTATCCGAAACGCGGAAAATAAAACAAAAAATCAAATCAAACATCTACCAAAACACCGGCACAGGAGGGCAGGCTAGCCCCTCACGGCCGCCACAAAAAATATCCACTCAATCAACCAACCAATCACTCAAATCACGAATCAAGCACTTATTATTTTAATCAATCAACGAATCAACCTACAAACCAACCAACCAATCAATCAACCAATCAATCAACGAATGAGCCAATCACTGTTTGACAGTGATAAAGAAGAGGAAGAACAATCCAAGCAGAAAGTCGATGTGCGAGCTGCCGGAAAAAACTCCGTCGGCCGTACAGGACAGAACAGCTCCAAGAGGCACCTACCTACCTACCTACCTACCTATCCCCACCTTAGATGTACTATCTTCCACCTTCTACCTTATGTTTTCACCTATTATGTAACCCTCCCCCAAAATCAACAGCCATGGCGGGCGAGCCATATCCAGACACTGCCTATCTCTAAAAAACAAAACTCATACCAGTATATACCCTACTCACGAAGGCGAGCTATACCCTTAACAAAAATAAAATGACGGGCGAGTCATTTCCCCTCCAGTCCAAAATATCCCAACAAAAAACAAAAACGAGAGTTGCCTTTCCTCTCATCCCAACAACCCCGAAAAAATGAAGGGCGAGTAAGTCCTTCTCCAATCCAATAAAACAAAAAAACACCCTTCCTTCCATCCACCAATCAATAAATCCATCAATATACCCATCCATCCCCTGAGCGAGACAGTGCACACAGAACACGGTCAGTCGGCCAGATGCCTAACTACAGAAGTAGGCCTTCGGGCTTTTCCCTTCCATTCCCTTCTTGGGCTGGGCTTGGCAAGGTGTGCACGTGGCGTGGGGGACACCTCCTCTACCTTCCATCCCCCAAACCAAGCAAACACCACGGGCCAGAGCCATCTCCTCTCCTCTCCTCTTCTCTCCCACCCTCTCCTCTCGTATGCCAAACAAAAACAAAAATGGCACTGGGTGAGGAGGCGTTGGCTCTCTCTCCAAAACGAAAAAAAAAAAAAAAACATACCTACCAGGTATCATGTATATATAGTACCAGGGTATCATACCCACTAAGAGGGCCTGCGCGATGCCCAGAGGCCATCGGGGCTGCCTCTTCAAAAAGTGTGTACACGAATTCCGCCGCCTCTCCCTTGCCTCCTATCGGTGAAAAAAAAAGCAGCACTACCGGCGGGCAATTTTCCTCCTTCATCGATTTCCTCTCAAACTCAATTTCGTGCCCAAATCAGAAGCACTACGTGCCATTGTTCTAAATAGAATCCCACCCTCGGCCCAAACGAATGCAAGAAACAAGAAACTATGAATGCCGGGCGGATCTCGTTTCCTACACAAAAACAAAGAAAATGAAATTCAACTCGATCCCGCTGCTATAATGATTTAGTAAAATAATACCCATTAAAAGCAGAAGCCAAAGAGGACTGCCGAGAGACGCAGAAGCCTTAGACTTCAAGTTCGCCTCCAAAAGATGTACCCGGTACTCGTACAGCAGCAACCGTGGAAGCATCTCTCTACCTTCTGGCTCGCCTCGAAAAAACGTAAATTACCAGGTACTCGTACAGTAATATCCGTGTAAGCATCTCTGTACCATAAATTTCACCCCCCCGCCCCCGAAAACAGCGTGCACGACGGGCCAAAGCCATTTCCTTTCCAAAAAACAAACACCAAACCTCCCTTTCTCTCTGCCGCTGAATGAAGAAAACGGCAGAAGAAATGCGCCCAAAAGCCTTCGTTCGGGCCCGTCTTTGCCTTAGCAAAAGGTGTACGTACACGAGGGGGGCACCTCAGCCTTCCATCCCAGAAAAACAAAACACCATGCGTGAGCCACACCCTGCCTCCCCAAAAACGGAAGCAAAGTGGGCCGAGCATTGTCTCCACCAACGCAAAAACAATAGATAAACCCATCAATCCATCCATCCATCAATCCAACTATCCATGAATCCAACCATCCACCATCCCTCCATCTACCAATCAATACCAGCATCCACCATCCATCAATCCATCAGTACATCAATCAATCAATCCATCCGTCCATCCGTCCGTCCATCCCATCCATCCATCCATCCATCCATCCACCCATCCATAAATCTGTCCTACTATCGATCCGTTCAATCCATCCATCCACCCTTCCCATCCTTGCTTTTCTCATCCTCTTTTTTTTCTCACCCTCTTTTGTTTCTCATCTTTTTTTTTCTTCATCCTCTTTTTTTCTCATCCTTTTTTTTTCTCCAGTGCTACCATCACGATCTCTTTCTTATGGCCGCGCCTCTCTCCCTCTCTTTTCCTTTCTCCCTCTGCGCCTCACTCTCTCTCTCTCGCACATCTCCCCCTCTCCCTCTCCTCCTCTCCCTAACACATACTTAGTAAGTGTTGGCGGTGCTCCTCTCTCTCGCTCGCTGTCCCTCTTTTATGTTTTTTATCTCGATATTTTTCCCTACCCCCTCTCTCTCAACTACAACCAAGTCATGGCGGTTAGGTGGATGAGGAGTACAGTGAGGGTCGGGGGGGGGGGGGGGGGGCAAGAGGCGCGAAACCAACACCAGGGGCATGACACTATATATAAAGAGAGCGCGTTTCTCTCTTCTACAAAAAATAGTTATCCGGCCAGAACAGAAAAAGGTCCACAACATCGCCGCCACCGCGCGCGATTCATCGCCTCCATCCCGTCTACACATGTGCCCCCCCCACCCCTACCCCTCACCCCCTCTCCGTCAAGCGGAGGTAGGGGAGCAGGAGCAAGGGAGGCAACACGAACACCGGAGACATCACTACAAAGAGTGTATCGCCTTTCTACAAAAAATAGTTTTCCAGTCAGAACAACATCGCCGCCACCGCGCGCGATTCATCGCCTCCATTCCGTCTACACATGTGTCCCCCCCACCCCTACCCCTCACCCCCTCTCCGTCAAGCGGAGGTAGGGGGGCAGGAGCAAGGAAGGCAACACGAACACCGGAGACATCACTACAAAGAGTGTATCGCCTACTATCGCCTACAAAAACAGTTATCCGGCCAGAACATAAAAAGGTCCACAACATCGCCGCCACCGCGCGTGATTCATCGCCTCCATCCCGTCTACACATGTGCCCACCCCACCTCTACCCTCACCCTCCTCTCCGCTCAAGCGGAGATTAGGGGAGCAGGAGCAAGAAGGCAACACGAACACCGGAGACATCACTATAGAGTGTACGCCTTTCTATAAAAAATAGTTCCGGCCAGAAAACACCCCACCCGCGCCGATTCATCTGCACTCCCATCCCGTCTACACAATGATGCCACCCATCCCTACCCACCCCCCCTCCCCTCCCCCTCTCCCCACTGCCTCCACACGCCAAACATCATACTTCTATCCGGACAGTCCACCGTCACCGTCATCGAGGCAGACGCCCCCTCCGCCGCTGCCACCGTCGTCTTAGGCCTTCAAGAAGTCGGGAAGGCGCACATACCTGGAGCGTGGGGTGGGGTGGGGTGGGGTGGGGTGGGGTGGGGTGGGGTGGAGTGGGGTGGGGTGGGGTGGGGTGAGGTGGGGTAGAGTAAGGTAGGGTAGGGTGCGGTGCTGTTATATACATATGCATACTCGTTTGGTCTTCGTGTACGCCACAGCGTTGTGGTGTTCTCGTGTCGCTGTACGTACTTTAAGGTAGTGTGTTTTCATGTGTAAGATTGAACGTACAGTAGAAAATCTGGGGGTCGTGGAGCGGTGTGTGAATGTTATTGTGTAGGAGGCGTGTTCGGATAGGGGATGCGTACGTATTGGATAGACCGAGTACGGGTGAGGTTGGCCTCGTTTGAAAGGTCCGGAAGGAGACCAGAAAACATGTATGGGGCAGGCAGTAAGTTCACGCAAAATATGGGTCATCTGTGCGGCAAAAATCGAGTGGGAGATACGTAGTGGAAGGGAGTGAGATACGTAGTGAAAGGGGGTATCCGTGGGGATGCAAACAACACAGGGTGACCGTTTGTTGGATGGATTTTGAACTTTTGAGGAGACGCTAGAGTTGACGTCGATTCACCAAACACTTGGGCCGAGAGAACCATTGTCAAGTTACATACTATATGTGCGACGAAAAAGTGCTGGGAAGATTGTATTCATTCGTGAACAGGCGACAAAGCCATTAAGAAAATTGGTTGGGAGACAACGCTCAGTACATAACAGGAGAGTATGCGCTACGTACATACTTCCTGGCAGGATTAGAGGGGCAACTATTAACAGTAATAGGTTGGCAGCGTCGGCGGGTTTACACACTTGGGCGACCCAACGAGAAGGGAGAGAGGGAAGAGTGATGCGTGATCTGTGATTTGTGGTGTATGTGAGAGCGAACAGGGAAGACGAGGAGAGAGAGTCCAGACCAATGCCCCAAAGTGCGAAAAAGGCTGTAGATATTGAAGTCACTCAGAGGCGTGCCATGTAAGATAAAAGCATGCCTTGCAGCAAATTTGGGCCAAAATACTCATGTTCAGACTGATGAGGACTCTTCGACTCTCCAATTGCCCAGAATCGTTGGAATACACTTACTACTACTATACTATACTAGTATACTATACTTATAGTACAGTAATAATAGTAAATGAATACCTGGTGGTATTTTTACAGTATGGCTCGGGTATTCAGGTCTTGCTTGATAGCATATTTCATGTTTGAATTCGTTGGATTCTACTGCAGTTTTCCTTTTCTACACTGGTACAAGTATGTGTGGAAGCTAGCATATGGTTGGAACAAGTGCTGTTATATACATTGTCAGACAGCAAATGGAATACTCATGACTCGTGATATACCTACAGCAGTGTTCATAGGCCACGGTCAGATTGTTATTGTTCATCGGGTTTGAGATTTCATGTTACAGCAGTATCTATTTCTAAGTCAGTTTTGGGTGAGGTGCATAGTATGTACTACAGTAAGTATGTGCAAAGTGAGGAAGGAGTCTGCCTCAGAAATAAATGAGGTGCAACCCTATTCATACCGTATATACCAGACAGTTTATAGTATGCGTCTACACTACAGCCAGGGCAAGGCACAAAGGAACAACGTGGGGAGGAGGAGGCAAGGAACTGGGGAAACACACTTGGTACAGTAAGATGGGAATGCAAATGTAGGAAAGGTGTGAGGGTTGAAGGAAGGGATACAATAGCAGGTTGCTACAAAAGATGGGGGGGTGAAGTTGAAAAGTGACAGCAGTGTCTCTAAACTAGTTGGAGGAATGTGGGGATTGAATACGTTGAGAGTGTATTATAGGGAGCTTCTACAGGCTCTACATGTCTACCAGTATATTACTAGTAGTACTAGTACCGCGGATAGCAGTGAGGTTGGGTGCAAAACAAAGGACCAGCATGTAATCAATAATTCCATATGCATCAAAGCGTAACATAGCTACCAGGTATGTTATCGTGTTACGATTAGACGCAAAATGATTAAAAATGCCGGGAGAAGAAAGCGTGGCATAAAAACTATCGTATGCTGCACTGCACTACCGGAGCAAACGGAGAACAGAGAGGGCGACACAGAAACAATCGGATACAAAAATGATTAAAAATACTGGGAGAAGCAAGCGTAGCATAAAACTATCGTACTGCTGCACTGCAATACCGGAGCAAACCAAGAACAGAGAGGGCGACACAGGAGCAATTGGACACAAGGACTGCGAGCTAGAAAATAGAAAATAAGAAAAAAACCGAGAGAGAAAGAAGGCCAAAAGATAGCAAAACATAGTCGTACCCAGCAGCAGTCTCAAGGCAGCAGATTTAACATGTACGATTCCGCCTCTGTGCGTCGTGCGTATGTCTCACCCGTCACTGGGCTTGTCGTGACCAGGCTGGTTGGGGCTGCCGCCGTGTCCGTGGTGAGTCGTGCCTGAACCAACAGAAGCAGCCCAGATATTTGCAGGTACTCTCGTGCACAAACCTGCAAAACAGAACAGCAGCAGCAGTCGTATACGAGTGGCAATACCGATGACAGGGCGATAGGCAAAACGATCAACACAAAGTTACAAAATGACAGGACAGGAAACGGCCGACAAAAAAAACCCAAAAAACAACGGGCGGGAGGCGGACGTACTCGGGAAGGTATCATATATGTTTAGGTGTATAACACTACTGCCTGTAACACTCTTACGTGTTTTTGTTTTTGGACATTTATTGCAACCACTATTCCCGCGGCCGCGGGTCTTTTGTTGCGCTTTCGGCTGCGAGACACGCAGGAGGCCGGCCGGTACATGACGACGCTCCATGTCTGGCTTTCGGCCTGCTCATTTTCAAGGGAGGTGCATTTCGCCTTGCCGAGCCGAGCAGGACCATGGAAACCCGCATTATGATATGAATGCTGTGAGTGTCTACTGGAGGGTTGGACACACCTTGATAGTGAATATTCACGGATGTTTTGTGCTTGGCGCCTGAAGCCGACCCTCCGACCCGAACCCTTACCCTATACCACCAGTGGTCAGTCCTTTTGGATGCTGTGCTATTTAATAGTCTGCTGTTTCATCTATACTCCTTGTCACACCAACCTTCAAGCTCTGTACTTCTGTACTTTGTGGCAGCCCTCACATGATACAACAGTAGTAGTAGGCCTCAACCTCTCCCCTTTGTGACGGCCATGGGCGGTGCTCCTGTGTGTGCATGTGTGTGTGCCATGATTCTGTGTTTTTTACCTGTTTCGTGTGTAACATAGGCTATACAATTTATTGGTGGTGTCGCTGTGGGGACATTACTCTTACTACTACTGCTTGTAGTAACACTGGTGCTCTGTGTAAATGTGCTGCGCAAAGTGATGGGATCCCACACACACATACATAATTTGGGGCCCGCCTTTCAATTTTTAAGCAGCCGCGTACGTACGTAGCCACAGCAAGCAGTCCACGGCATAACGGCGGCAGCGGTATGATGCAAGAACAGCAGTTAGCAGTAGTTGCGCTTCTACAGCAGTAGTTTTCCTTTGTGACAGTCATGGTCTAATAATAGTACGGTACAGTATGATGCTGCTGTACGAGATCTTTCGGGGCGGATCTATGCCTGACTTATCCTCTACGTATGATGTGTACGATCTGCACGGCCCATTGATAGATCGTGTTGGCCGGGCGGGCTTGTACGAAACGGCTCTCACGCTATACCTGGTATGTTTGCCGAGTGGGACCTGTGTATCATATAATACGTACGTACGTATCGATTCCTTTCCTCCACCTCTCGACGAGAAACGGAAGCAGTCCAACCAAGCCGACACACCTGCCTACACAGATTGTCGCGAGGAACCTCACTCCCAAAAACTATCGAACATCATCATATGTGCTGTATCTACAGTAGTAGCTGTGAGATTCAAGCGAGACGGGCGAACGCGCAACACCCTACCGTATGATACTCATGATACATACCTGTACCTCTGGTACCTGCCCTACAACAACAGTACGCCCCGCCCCTGCACCCCCAAACCCCAAGCGTCCCTCACTGCCCCCCCCGCCCGAAAATAATAAC
>MEHQ01002060.1:738857-780399 GCA_008828725.1 Saccharina japonica | reverse complement strand
CTAATCCAACACTTGACACGGTCGATTCCCGTGGTCACAGGCTAACTTACCCAAAAAAGGTAATGAATGGGAAAAAAAAAATGGAAAAAATGGAAATCTAAAAAATTGCGAAAAAAAACATGGAAATTTTGGAAATTTATGGCTCCGATAAGAACGACCCTAAGAACCCATCCATAAAGAAAGAAAAGAGATGTGAGAGAGGAACTATTATATATACTGCTTTGAAGTAACTATACGACACATCTTACAGCCAGTAGTAATAAGTGCTCTCTTTTCCTGGGACCTCAGGGGGGGACATTGTAAATTGACGATAAAAAGTGATGTGACTACACTACACAGCGACGGCCACGGCGTAATAATTGGGGGACGGTATATGATGATACAGTCAGTCAGTACACGACACCTCATAAGAAACAGGAAATCTAGTCCAGGCTGTATTTCTTATTTGAGAGAGGGTGCTTTCTACTCTAATTTCAAGATAACGACTCCCGAATTTCTTATATTCCTCTAAATCTCAGCCTGGTTTTCTTATTAGCCTGTTTCTTATTAGGTGTCCTGTACTCTGTACAAAACATTAACATTGATCGATATAATTGGTTGTTGTGATATGACTGGGTGAGACACAGCAGAGGTAATTACCGGCCTTCCTAGCCCATACCATTACATTGTCCTGCTGACCCGGGTAGTATCCAGGGGAGTCACTGATATATCCTTAGTAACGAGGGATAAACACAAAACACGCGCGAACGTATTATTATCATAAAATCGAGTACGAGGTAACTACCAGGGTACCTATTGTAAGTGCATCAATCACGAATCCCACACGAACACTACAAATAACACATACTGTCGAACAAACATTTACGCAGCTGCCAAAGTTGAGTATCAACTGTTCAATCGGTTGAACTCACAGCTAACGTATTTATAATAATTTTATTTAATGCAAGGAGGAGTCGTGCGGCACGGGAGGGTGCGGCATGATCCTACCCGTATACTGTGCATGCTATGGCACCCACCACGCTGCTCGCAGACAGTTTGTTGATGACGCCAAGCAAAGTTATCATTGTTTTGGTGGCTATCCCGAAGGGGTTATAATGCTTATGTACCTATGTATGCTGCTGGCACCCACAGGAGAAAGAAATCTTAAAAGAAACTTGGAGAAAAGGACGGAGAAGAGAAAACCCATAGAACAATAAGGCCGGCAATTAGAAAGCGAGCCGGGAACGTTGCCACACTATCTACTGCTTTGCTGTATTACAACATCTTCTAGACGGCAGTGTGAATGAGTGTCAAATACACTGACTGGTGCTGGGCTGTGGCACGTCTCGCACATGAAAAAAAGACAAAACAACACAACAAAATATACAACAGCCAGATTTCGGGGCAGCAACAACACAGGGTCCACTTTGTTTATTAATGATGACGTAATACTCACTCGTGGCCAAACTGGAGTCACCATCATCGTGTCACGATGTGCACGATCTGGCAATGTTTTTTATGTAAATTTTGCTGACAGCAGCAGTATCAGCACGCTCCCCCCCCCACCCCCCCTCTTCATCCCCCTCCCCCCCCATCCCCCCCCGACCCGCGGCTCCTCCCCCCCCCGTCCTTCCTCCCCCCTTCCCTTTACCCCCCCCTTCCCTCCCCCCCCGCTCGCATTGTAGAGATGCGTAGGGTCTATTGGTCATACGCTACGACTATGGCCATGCATAGCATGAGTGCACCCCCGCCCCCCCCCCCCCGCCCACCGCCCCCTCTCGCCTTGCTTCCACTCTCTTCTTGGCGTTCTCTGCTACGTTACGTAGCCAGCTCCATACATTCGTATACTTACGTAGTTACACAGCGGTTTGTACATGTTGTGCATTCGTACAACAAACTGCTTGCTTTTGCTGGTGCTGCTGCATGCTTTAAAATGGTCAGCATGTAGGTACATGGCACGTGCGTCGTCAATCAAACCAATCAAGTGTGTTTCGCCCACTGCGACGCCCGTAAAACTCCACGCTACACTGTACGATATTCCGCAAGGTGTAATCTCCTGGGCTAATTCCTTGTTGTGCAAGTACTACCTGGTATACAGTAGTATATAGTAGTAGTAGTAGTAGTAGTAGTATAGTACGTTCCAACCCCCCCCCCCCCCCGTTGCCTGTGTGTCTCAACTGGGTGGGGTCTGCTTGAAGATAATCCAGGTCTGTTTGTTGTCTTCTGGTCTTTCTTCTCGTCTGGTCACATCACTTGCGCTCGTCATAGGCTTGGTTCTCATTCACGAGAGCAAGGTTCCCCCTCTCAAAACGAGTGTCCCAAACGATTGCGTGCTACGTCCATACCGCGATGTTGATAGATGTTTTAGTGGGAAGCGATAATAACCTGTTAGACTACACCTAGTAATCAACTGATCACAGCTAGCCTATATCCCTTTTTCCTCACAAAAAATGTGCTTTGGGGCCTCGCAGCACCCACCTCGGCGGCATAATCTCCGGGGCGGATCCTTGACCTTACCTAACGCTATTACTCTTTGCAAAACTGGACCTTGCTCCCTCAAGGATATGTTATTCTCTCTTCTCGTGGCTGTTTTCACTACAAGAAACAGGAGACTGCCGCCGACGATTCCCCTCCCCGCGTATGTGCATCCTACCCATATAGCCAGCACATCAAACAACCGTCGCCCAACGCCACGTTTCAGCTTCTCGGGTACAGTGTCCCCTGGGATATCATACCTAACATATACTTGTACCTGGTGCCCAAAACACACACACGGTTTTCGGAACACCATGATGTTTGATTGTTAGTATTTTTACTGTGTCTCGTTCTTTCTCGCATGCCGGAATACAGTGGGCGCGTCCATTTTGTCCTTAAGCTGATCAAAACGCCTCACACGCTCGTATCGCACTTGGGATATGCCATTCGGTATATAGGTGGAAACAACATCGTCCGGTTCCGTAAGCCCTTCCATCGGCCGGCGCTGTCTCAGCTTTTCGAGAATCCTCTGCATTGAGCAACCCCTTCCTCTATACTTGTGCTATTACTGTACTACAACGTGCCAGGTATAAGGTATAAGGTACGGTATAACACAGTAAAGCTACAGTACGTAAACGCTAGGTAGTGGTCGTTAGGGAAATGCATGGTAGGTTAAAAGCAATACCAGGTATCATGTACTTCCACGACTGCAAAGCGTGCTTTTCACCACTTGAGCACACCAGGTACATATTCATACCAGGTTGTATTTTTTGGTGCTATCAAAACCATTCATAGTACAGTATGATATGAATACTATGCAGTGATGAGACGAGACTTTGCAAGCCTTATTTGCTTCAGGGTTTAGATTATGATTTGGATAGGCGACAGGCAGTGGTCCAGGTCAAGGTATCAAGCAGAAATAGGAATGTCGCGGCGTAGTGGAAGATAAATTCCAGGCCCTGAACAAACCAGGGGCTTCATATAGTGAACTATCCTGTCGAGCGATCTACGTGCGTTCCTACAGCAGATATTAAAGAGTTACACACTGATGTTATCTACGTTTTAACTACCCGCGTTCGTCCCATCAATATCTATTGATCGATGATCGCTAGGTTTAAGAGACAGGCGTTCCCTAATTTATCGATTCGGACAATAAACTGCGTAGTAGTACTCCCTCCCCAGTACCATACTGCAACCCCCTGGCCTTGCCACGAGTTGTTTCGCACGGTAGATGAGAGCCCCCCGCCCCCGCCCCGCCCGACTTTACAAAAATAACCGCCTGGCCCAAGTCACAAACCGTAGTGTTCGCATTGTAGGTGTACGTAGCCCTCCCCCCCCCACCTTCACTACTATAAGCTGCTGCTATCCAACCCCTATCTACTGTAGTAGTCCAGTGATGTCTTTTAGTTTTTGGCGCCTCCTGGGCTAGGTCAAGATTAACTTGTACCAGTACTGCTTTCCCAAATCCAGCCTTGTTTGTGGTGTGCAGAAGGCTTTTGCTTTCCGCGTTTTCTGCTATCCCGACCACTCTCGCCAGCTGCCAATCCGTTTGAATCGTATTGAGATAGATATACACACAGAGACAACGATGTCAGGCGTGTACAGCCTCGGGCTCTCTCGGGTGTCACAGCAAACAAAACACCCTGTCGGCACCTGCCTCCCGCCTTTTCCACGGGCAATACAGTCGAAGCTTGCTTAGCTATTTCCACTTTGTACCGATGATATTTCTCGGGTTTTTCCCTGTTTCTTGATGGGTTCTCCCGCCCAATACCTAACCACGCAACTGCCGTATTGTTTTAACTCCTCCTCTCGTGTTCCCACGTGGGTCGTTCTAGCTCATCGCAGTACGTGAAATATTGCACAGCAAATATACCACCTACCCTGCCTGGTAGCCCCCTCGTCAGTTGATGTTTTGTTAACGTACGGGGCTTCATGCGATCGGTGCCCAACTTTGCTGTCACATCATCAGTCGTCAGGTGTAACGCGGGTGAAATCTCCGAGTATGTCTTGAGTACCTGGTACGTATAATAGTTGCTCATGGACCATGACAAAAATCTCAGCGCGGTCGCCCCTCGAGAGGATTATATCATGTATGTATTGCATAATTTTCCATCGAGTGCGGATGCTGCTCCACTATCCACAAGTCATCCTGTGACGTTTCCAACGGTCCAGTTACGCTAACTGCCTCCCCTGTCCAGGTTTATTACTGCCACATCTTGTTTCACCGACCTATGATAGGGTGTGAAAAAAACCTTCCCTCCACGCTCATCGGACATGCATGGGCTCTACGAGCTCACCGCTGAATACTAACTTGTCAGCAGGTTTGCCTAACGGTTCGTCGTCATTGCAGAAGTTCACTCGCGGTTCTCGGGATGTCTCGTCTGGCACCGCTCACGTGTTCGGTCGCGTTGCATCACAGCTGCCAGAGTAGCTCCACTTTTTCGTCGGTTGTTCATGGCGCAATTATATTATCTACCTAACTCTCCCCCACCTTAAATGTTCGTCGATTCGACAGTCAAGCTCCCCCAGGCTGAAATGCCCTTCACTTCGGTTTGACACTCCAGTCCACCCACCACGCTGATGTCCCTCCCTTCCGTTCGACACTCCAGCCCACCCAACCAAACTGATGGTGCCCTTCCCTCTTCGGTGCCACACTCTAGCCTACCCAAGCCGATGCCCCTCCATCTCCTGAACCGAGAGGCTGGACTCCACTGGCACCTACAAATAAACATCCGCATCTGATGGGTCTCAGTCAGGCGCAGGTTAGCACAGGTTGCTTATTCGGTCGCACAGGGGTGGACAACACCCCCCCCCCCCCCCCCCCCCCCCGTCCTGGGTCTCGAAATGGGGGGGTGTCGGATTTTTTATACGTGCACCCCACCCCTGGGTCGCAGGCAAGGATGCTATGATGGTAATCGGGACAGTCAGTCTGCGTTTGTTTCCATTCAGCCTCCCCGGCCTGCACCAGTTTGCACTTTGTAGCTGTATGCGCTCAAAACATACAACCATCTCTACACTCGATACACTTTCTTCGTGGCCAGGATCTCCAGGTTTTTGAGTGGTTGGTGATAACTCACCACGCTACGAATGGTGTATCATTCGTAATCGTATGATACCGTAAAACAGTTGGCGATTTTTCTTTACGAGTACTGCACATACACAGCAAGAGAAAAGGGCATGTCGTGCCCGGAGCTTTCTGATTGCAGATTCGTGGCAGATTGGCCAATTATTGAGGTTGGAATTCCAGTAACCCACCGTGTGACTGTTGTCGGTTGTCAGTTGCAATACATGTTTTTTTGGCCAACGCTTGCTTGCCCCATCAACGAGCTTGCCTGTTGGGTTAATTGCGTGCGTGTGCAGCTCCGGGTTGCTGCTGACTGCGCAAAACTTTGCACCATGATTGACGGCCTCTGCTGCTCCTACACTCGCCCGTTGAGTGTGTTGGATCCGGATCTTCGTTTTGGCTCAGGGACCATGGGTAGGGGTTGGAAAAATATATATAGATTGTTCGCGCGAAGCGCGAAAAAAATATAAAGGCGTTTTTCTCGGGCGAGCTAAACTACAACACACTTAATAATAGTGAGCAAACATAAGAAACGGGAATGCTGGCCCAGCCATAATTTCTTATTTGGGAAAATAACGTTATATACTAATTTCAGTATAACCGCTCTCGAATTTCTTATTTCATGCCATATACCTGTACGTAGTGCATCTTTTACCTGTACTCTGTATATGCCGTATACGAAGAGGTCGAGACTTGAACGTTAAAATCGACCTCATGTAAAAGTGTGTATCTCTTCGAGATAATGTCCGATTTCAAAACGGTTTTTCACGTTGCATTATCTGGAATTTCGCATATAGATTGGTAGTGCCGGTATATCCGTTGCATGTGAAGGATTGTGGAGGTGGCGTCACAAAACTTAGGCAAGAAAAAAAAAACGTATTACGACTACAGCTAGGTGCTCTAGAATGTATCTCTGGCGACTGGTGACATAGAACGATCACACATGATATACTCACCAAAACGTGTAGTGGGGAAGTTATATGGCACATATGCTATGATAAGCATAGATACATGGAAAGTTGTGTAGTGATGTAACGACGACGTTCACCGCATTTTCCACAACACACACAATGCACAAACAGTGCACAAACAATCTACGCCGCCCTCGGCCTCGTCCAAGAAAACACATTGCAATACAGCGAAAACACCGACGCGTTTGTTAAAAATAAGACGAAAGCAATCGTTAAAAGCAAAAAGTACCGTCAGCAGCGCAGCAGCAAGTATGCTAAAGCAAATGCTTTGCGTCAGTCCCTATTCAACGTCCGCGGCAGCTAAAGACAGGCGCCTCTGCGACTAGGCCTGCCCCATCTAGATTCCTCGTACGACCCAAGGTTCAAACCGAACTTGCAGGGAAGAAATGCTATTTTCCTCTGCGCTTCGTGACGAATACGTTTTTCGTCCCTGGGCGAGGGTCAGCAGGTACGGTACATCGCTGCTCGTCCAAATAAGGGTCCTGGGTGGTTATAAGACCTTCCACCCTTACGGTGTCCGCACTCCTGGCGACCTCCTGATTTCTTAATCGGTATACGACCACCATTCCCTCCGCCCCCCGCCCCCTCGTGACAATACCCACCCGCGAGGGGCGTACTCTTCTCCGCCCCTCCCTCCGCCGTCCCGGCCGCAACCATGGATGGCGCCCACGGGTCCCGCGTTGAGAGATCGGGATCAAACATTCGAGGCGTGGCCACAGCATTGCTCAAACTCTTGGACGGTGCTTGCCGCATCATCCCCCTGACGACCCCGCGGCTGCTTTCATGCTCGAGGGCCATAGTGTTGATCAAGCTCGCGCGCCTCGCAAATACCGAAACATAGCTTTGTAGTTAGCTGGCTATCTTCCTGTCGATGGAAACGACGAAGAGGGTGCGAAGATACCAGCGGCAGCCGTGAATATGAGGGAGACAACAAGAGGACAATAATAGTGTTGCCGTGGCCCGCAAACGACTTCGACACCTATCCGCCGATTTAAGTGAGCAGCCACTCGTGTACATCCGAAACGAGCGCGCATTTAATTCCATTTACATAGCACAATATATAATTGATATCAATAGTACCACTACTTTCAAGAAAGCTAGCTACCCGTCTCCTCGCCAACAAGAGTACTTCTCATGCCTCAGCACGACTCGTAAGCGAGACCAGGTTATGACACGCACCAAAGTTTGCAATGCTTTACATATTGTGATAGATATACAAGGATCTACACCTGCCTCTCATCTGGATATCGCTGTCGCCTGGTCGCGTGTGATCCGTAACTTCGTCGTCCTGGCCAAGGGCGAGACCCATCTACTCGTTGCCTTCTTTGGCTCCACCTGCAGCATCGTCGCCTCCATCATCAGTGTTATCTGGAAGTTGATTGGGAAATTGTACGGTCCATGCCACATTAGCGTATTAGACAGTGAAACAAAAATCGCAAGCACACGCAAGCGCTACACAATATAGTTCGCTTGCATCAGAAGTGTCAGACTCTACCAAACGCAATAAAACACCCGTAGAACGTTTACACACATGCCATCAAGCGTACGTTTAAGCTCAAGAGAACGACAAACGACTTACCTGCTGTCTTTGCGGTGTTCCCTGTAGGAAGGCCGACGTCGTTGAAGTCACCAGGGTACCCCACACCATCGTCCAGCGGTACCTTGTAAGATTCCTCCCTACGGATGATACATAAGCCCAGCAACGCTAAATCTTCCAAAGTGGCAGGTTCAGCGGACTCCGTCCGTGTTTGCCTTCGTGTACACCTCCCCCCCCTCCCTCAACGCATCCTCCTCCTTCCTGGGAAGCACGCTCGCCTCTGCGGCTGCATCCAACCCCTCGTCACCGCCTACTGCGATTTCCTGCAGGGGGTGGGTAGGGCGCCGTTTCGGGGTACTGCGCCCCGGCCTGAAGCAGTGGATACCGCATGTTTGCCTGGCCCCTCATGACACGGGTATCGGCGAGGACCTAGCGTACAGGACAAAGTCACCTTGTGTGTTTACCCTCGTAAGGTTGACCCCTCCCCACCGCCCGACTAGCTGGGTCGGAACTGCCCAGTGACAGAGAGCCACAAGCGACGCGAAGAGTAGCTGGAGCTGTACAGGAGCACATGTTTCGCGGAGAGGGTGTGGACGACGCCTGTTTCACGGAGAGGGGCGCGGATGAGGGCGGGAAAGGATGAAGGAACTCTTGTGTGTGAAACTTGAGGGGCGATGAGCGTTACGGTCCAAACTAGTACAAAAAATCGATGATAGACTTTGGGCCGGCCACCGTCTTTTCTCGCTAACTTTCAAACCGGGCGCAGGGTGCTCAGGTTCAGGGAACGCTGAGGCGAAGCGACGGGGCACGTGAAATCGACCATGTTTTTGTACAGAAGGAACGAGGCAAATATATCAGCCAGGCTTAGTCCCCTTATGCGTCGTTGAGGCGAGCGCTCGCGCAGCGGGAGAACGGAATGGTGCTCTTCGGCAAATGCTTCCCCAGTAGGCTTGCCATCATGGCTGCGTGTTATCGAGACTATTTTGCTACCGACTCCAACTTGGCGAACGGATCCAAGTACAAGGTATTCGCTGCTTCTACACCCCAGGTGTTGAAGACCTGTGCAGCATCCATTTTGATGGCGACACCAGTCAGCGCAGGGTTCATCGAGCAGAAAGGCGGTCGCCGTGCAAGTTGGTGCAAAGGCACCAAAGGTCAAAGAGTGCAGGTATCCCTGCACAAAAACCACAAAATCAGTGTTTATATAACAACACCGCCGCGACCGTTCACCTATGTAGTTTCCTACCAGAAAAAAAAAAACACAGGTACGAGTATGTACTCGTGTTCTTTGTCATGCCACTCATGGTTGGCTACGCTCACCTTGGTTGTGTTGGAGTCCACGGGTAGACCATGAAGAACCATAGGGAACGTCTCCTTTGTGAGCCCCGTCTCCAAGTGCAAGAAGAGGAGGTGCCATACTGGGCGGCTACAACAGCAGTACGTTGATGGTCGCTATGTTTTCCCTCCTGGAATCGACTGTCTCCCACTCCGCGTATACGGGACCTTCTTCCCTTCCACCCGGTTGGTCACTCTTACGAAGGGCACCGGCAGCAACAACAGCATGGGCGGCTTTAAGTCGTTGCGCCCGTAGACTCTGAGCTTGACCTCGTCGGAGTGCTCGGGCTGCTTGTTCGGCTGCTTTCTCCTGCTGCTACTCCTGCTGCCTGCTGGCTCTGTTGGTGCTGTTGGTGGTGGTGGTGGTGGTGTTGGTGCTGCTGCTGCTGCTACTGGCACTGGTGCTTATGTTCGGCCTCTAGCACGGGCTTTCCCCTTCGAAGTCTGCTGCGTTCCCTGTCTGTGCTGCTTGCTGCTGGTTGATGTTGTTGGTACTTCTCTTGGCGTTGCTCTCCCTCCTCAGCGTCGTGCGCCTGACACGGAGAGCTCTGACTGCCTGGTCTGTAGTTGCTGCTGGTCTCTCTGCTGCTGTGATGCTGGTGCTGTGGTAGTGGTGCTGTGCTGCTGCTGCTGAAGATGATGATGTTGGCACCGAGGACGGCTCTCGTATGTACAGAAACATGACAGTCCCGTGAGCGCGGGTCGAATCTCGGGGTGGTTTTGGCCTTTTGGCCAATGAGCATCGTCGTAATCAAAAGTCGTTTTTAAACTCGCTCGGTAAAACACTCGTATTTTAGCGTATTGACCAATAAAAACGCGTCGTAATCAAGAAAAATCCCCTACCGATAGTTACTGGAGTTGAGTATAGGGAGAAAACCCCGGAAATGTTCCGCTTCCATTTCACGTGGAACTCCTCCGGGTCGGAGATGCACCTCTCAGATGTGCACAACCAGGGGACAGCAGCAACAGTAGCAGTAGTTGTTGCCGCCCGAAGGAAAGGGACAGGTGTGAAGCTGCAGCGTCCGCTTGGCGAGCAAAGAGCGTGACCATGCTCTCCAAGTTTTCTTCGGCGACGGCCACCCTGGCCTTGACGAGTGCCTCTTGCGAAGCTTTCCTGGTCCCTGCATTCACTCCACAGGGCAGTTCTACGAGTACAGTAACAGGAATGCGATCGTCGCGCCGGAGCAGCGTTAGCATGGAAGTTAGCGCAAAACCAGAGGTCGGGGAGGCTGACACCATCAACAGCAGTGACAACCCGCTCAGCAGCTACCCTGGACCTGTGATTCCAAGAGTGGGCGGGGCGATGCCGGAGAAGAGGCCAGGGTGGTTAAGGGTTCCTGCGCCAGGAGGCAAAGACTCGAAGGTTAGTATTTCGTCCATACGAGTACAGCAGCAGTACAACTCGTTATGTTCTTTTCATGAGAAGGGACATCGAGCATCGAGCGTCGAGCGTCGAGCGTGCCGTGTGCTTGAGACGTAACGCGGTGCAGTTCTCGAGCTGTCTCTCTTCCCTCAGCACGCTTACGAGTAGGAATAACACCTTTGATGAGTTTTTCGAGTTACGAGTGAAGAATACAAGTACTCCCGTATCAGGTGTATCATCATCATCGTATTGTATCGTATGTACGATACGTACGTACCAGTACGAGGTACATGTATAATAATAGTACCTGGTACTCGTATTAGTTTGCATGTATTATCTACAGCAGTACACCCACACGAACATCTGCTGGGTACGATGTGCGATGTTGCCCGGTACGCGTGTACTCGTTCTGCTGCTGCTGTGTTGCAGTCTTCGGAATCGAGGTTGTGAGTTGTGTTTTGCATAGCATATCATATCATATCACATCACATTACATTTGCCAGCAGAACAAGTGGAACACCACGATTCGGGAGTGTTTCGGAGTACTTAATACTACTGCACTCCAAGTAACCGTGTTCGATACTCGACAGCTCGTATTCTACAGCAGTACCAGGTATATACGAGGGATGGTGTAACCGCCGTGTAACGGTTCTTCATCGCCTCATCACTCATCACACCAAATACACCTATTAATAAAGTACAAAATACTACCGAAATGCTCGTAGCCATTACTGATCTTCCGATCAAACAACAAACGGTCAAACTGGGAACAAGGAAAATTACAAAATAACACTTACCAGGTACAGTAACTGGTCTCGGGTATCAGGTACTCGTGCCGTACCAGGTACGAACTACGAACCAACAAACCAACCGCTGTTCTGTTGGCTACAAGGATGCTACGAGTACGATGTGTGTCGGAGAGCGGTCTTCTGGGTTTTTGGGGCGCGTGAAGGCTTCTTAATGTCTTTGTATACCAGCTTTAGTGTAGGCGGGCGGTCCGTCAAAGTAGCTGCCAAGGGGTCAAACCACTGCTGACTCCTATGATAGCATTTTTGGTTAGTTATATCGATAACATGTAACCGGTATCACCCGAAGTCCGGTCTAAAGCTCTACCAGTCATTTTGAGCTTTACGTCGCCCTCCCCGCCCTCCCGCCTTGCCGCCGACCCCCCCCCCCCCCCTCCTCTCTTTTACCCAGCACTCACTCAAGGTTTACCTGATGCTCGTTGCTGCCCTTGTTTTTGTCGCGCGTTTACTTCTTGCTCCCTGCCGGGCAGTACGAAGAGCTTAAGTCTTCGCTGAAGGAGCTGAACTTGCACACCGTGTGCGAAGAGGCGCAGTGTCCCAACATCGGGGAGTGCTGGAATGGGGGAACGGGAACGATCATGCTCTTGGGGGACACTTGCACCAGGGGCTGCAAGTTTTGTGCTGTCAAGACGTCGCAGGCGCCGCCGGAGCCGGACGCCTTCGAACCATTCCACACGGCGGAGGTGGGTTAACTCGTGGGCTACCCAATGAATGGGCTGGGTGTAGCAAGGTAACACGTACCAATGCATATAACATGGACCCGGCCCGCCAACAACAACCACCTACTATGGGCAAGACTTGGAATATTATTGATTGTAACCTTGAGCAACCTTGAGTAACCTTACGCAACGTTGAGCAACGTTGAGCAACCTTGAGAATAGGCTATATAATACTTTGAAGTATACCATTTTATCAGGTATCTACCTGGTAGGGTTTGGTGGAGCGCTCGGCACTGGGCGCGATTTCTTAGTCCAAAGTTCCCTTCGGTGTTCTTCTCTTTTGATGTGTACTCGTATGCCTGGTGATGTTTTGGGAGTTATCGAACTTTTAAGTTTATTGGTATGCTCACATTGTAGAAAGGCATAAACATGGTCCAAAATAATAACAACGAGACCACAGCTTTTCTGCACGGCTTTTATGTTGGCGCTGTCATCGTCGACGTGTCTGTGCTCACGGCGGAGCTGTGGCTTCATAGCGGCGCGACTTATATATAAACCTTTTGTGACCCCTTTTGCTTAGGCGATGACCTTACACCGAAAAACCCCTATAATCTCCTTATTGTTGTCAAGCGGCGGGTGTAAACGTGCGGCAGTGGTATGATTGGTGTTATAATGGGGGCGCGTGTTGTGCTTTGTCCGTAGTTTTTTTTTTCGGGCGTATTTCCTACCCCAGCAGCTCCGGCTGCTCCGTGTGGCCGCTGCTCCGCGTGCAGTCGTCAACTATCACAGTGTGGTCACGTTGTCCTTGTACGAAGTATAGTGACAAGCGGGTTAAGATGCGGTGCTTTCGACGGGCATGGTGGAATAACGTGCTGCTTGCGCGAAACTGATTGGTGCCGGTCTCTCCGCCGAAGCCCGAGGGTATACTCGTTCAGCGGAACGTCTTGTCGTAGAGCGGTGGTACGTGTGCAGTGCAACCAGAGCGCTTGTACGTATTAATTGCAGCGTCGTGTGCACGTGCGGTCCAATCGATTGTTCAGCAGCGAGGATGCTAGGAAGACCGATATTATTTTACCTTAAAATACCTCTTTTGGCCTTGGAGGCCTTTTTTGGCCTTACATACCTATTTTGGCCTTAAAAGGTCTATTTTTTTCCTTACATGCCTATTTTGGCCTTACATGCCTCGTTTAGCCTTAGAACTATTTTATGGCCTTAACCGCTTTAGGGATACACCCACGGCTTTGGGCACAAGGTACTTGGAATTACAGTAGGCGAGTTTTTGCAGTAGCAAAAGGGTTACTATCCTGGTTTTAGTGTAGGGGGCGGTCCGGCGCTGTCACTCAAGGCGTCAAACCACAACTCCTATTATAGCATTTTAAAATACCTTGGTATATAGCATACTTGGAGTATTTTTGTAAAGCAGTTTCAGGTACCGAAGCCGTTTTTTATTGTTTTGAGGTATAACGCTTGTCACTTGTTCTGTTGTTCGGCATCAGGCGATTTCAAGGTGGGGGATCAACTACGTGGTGCTCACGTCTGTAGACCGCGATGACCTTGAGGACGGAGGGGCGAACCACTTCGGGACGACGGTGGAGCTGATCAAGGCTGCCAAGCCGGATATGCTCGTGGAGTGTTTGGTCAGCGACTTCCGGGGAGACATGACGGCCGTCGATGTAAGCAGACGGTCTCGCCCTTGTTGCTGTTGTTGGTGTTGCCGTTGCTGGTGTTATTATTAGTGTTAGTGGCGTTGGTATTGATGTTGCTGTCGTTATTACTGGCGTCTTGACTTGCATCCCCGCCGTCTGCTGGCGTCCCTTCGTGCGTGTTTTTTTCCTTTTTCGAGCGAAGCGGCTTGCAACGTCAGGCCTCGACGTGTACGCGCACAACATCGAAACGGTCCGGCGGTTGCAGCCCTACATTCGCGACAAGCGGGCCGGTTACGACCAGTCGCTGTCGGTCCTCAAGAGGGCCAAAATCACGGGGGCAGCGGAGGGGGTGTACACAAAGACGTCGCTGATGTTGGGCTTGGGAGAGACCGAGGATGAGATACTGGAGGTGAGACAGGCCGCTGTCATCCACGCGCCCCGTGTGTAGAAGAACATGGCGGCAACATGACGGCTAGTGTAGCGTTTTGAGTTGTTCGCTTCTCAGGATTTTGAGTCGAAAGGAGAGCTTCGAGTAGTAGGCGCGGGCGTTGTGTTCTCTCAATGTTCTCGTCTCCTCTTGTTTTCTTTCGTTATTGGCGTCTCTCTCGCCCCTTCCAAAATTTCGCCATGTATTTGTTGTAGCAGCTATAAGACGTTGGTTGGGCTTGCCCTGAGTGCTGTGAGTGCTGTGCGGGTTTAGGGTGGGTGGGTAGGTGGGTGGGTGGGTGATGAACTAGTGAGAAGCTAAGGAGGTACTATGTTTGCCTGTAGTCGTGTGCCCCACTGTATGTCCGTCGATCTTATTGCCGTGCTCGATAAACGCATACTAGTTCCTGGTATTTTTGTATTTTTCACGGTAGAGCCTTACCTTGAATGGCGACGCGTATTATTCTATTCTTGAAACTATTAATAGTAGCGCCTCTAACTTATAGTAACCTTCACAGTGTCGCCTATTATTCATAGTAGTGGCTCTTCTTCATAGGACCACCTATATCGCTCTCTTCATATTAACGCCCATTGATCATAGCATCGCCTAGTCTTGATCGTAACGCCTATTCTACATGTCAACACCCTATCTCTACGGTAAAAATACCACCACCTGGTAAGCCTATCCCACCTACCTACAGCAAGCGCACATCTACATCGCTTGCCATCGTTCCACGTTCCACCCCGCCCCAAACCCGCCGCTAACATTCCCCCTCCACCAACCCCGCCGCTAACATTCCCCCTTTACCAAACCCGCCGCTAACATTCCCCCTCTACCAAACCCGCCGCTAACATTCCCCCTCTGCCAAACCCGCCGCTAACATTCCCCCTCTACCAAACCCGCCGCTAACATTCCCCCTCTACCAAACCCGCCGCTAACACTCCCCCTCTACCAAACCCGCCGCTACCCCCCCCCCATAACAAGACGATGCGAGATTTGCGCGCGGCTGGGGTAGACGTTCTCACCCTCGGCCAGTACCTCCGACCGACTGAACACCATCTCGCGGTAGTGGATTACGTCACGCCCGAAAAGTTCGACGAGTACGCCCGGCGGGGAGAAGCGCTAGGCTTCAGCTACGTGGCGAGCGGGCCCATGGTGCGCTCCTCTTACAAGGCGGGCGAGTTCTTCATCGAGAACATGATACGGCGAGGGAAGGGAGAGCGGGGGGGGCGAGCAGGCGCGGTGGTGGAGGCTATGGCGGCAGCCGAGGCGATGGCCCCGAGCGAGCGTTAGTCGGATTCAGGGTTTCCAGCAGGGGGTGGCGGTAGGGGTCGGGTGGTCTTTTAGGGAGCGGGGTTAGCCCCGTCAACACTTGTCAAAAACGTCCTACTCTATTTCCAAGCAGTTTGTCCCTTGAACGACATTGGAGCTGCTAAGGGGCTAGCTAGGGTAGTGTTCGGAGCGGGGTCAAGGTGGTCTTGGGAGCGGGGTTAGGGTAGTTTTGAACCCGGGGTTAGGGTAGGCTTGGCAGCGGGGTCAGCGTAGTCTTGAGAGTGGGGTCAGGGTATAGGCTTGGCAGCGGGAGTACGCTTGGGGCGCTCTGTAGATGATAGGATAGACCCATTGTGGTATTCATATATTTTTATCACAGGCGTTTCAGGTATCGGGCATCGTATCGTGCGTGCCCCATTTTTTGTTTTCGTGTGGAAGGTGACAATTAAGTTTACAAAAGGGGAGGTAGGATTGAGTGTACACAATTGTAGTATCATAGGTGTGGCATCTCGAGCCCCTTGGTTTTGATCAAGACTCCACTACGGGACGGCGCAGTAAAATATCATAAATCAGCTATTAAGGGCAGCCTTCAGAGTGGCCAACTTTTTTCACAGGAAAGTTCTGACTGTCCGCGGTTTTCCTATTGGCCAACATTTTTTTCAAGGAAATTTCTGAAAAGGGGTATTTCCTGCCCACAGTTTTCCTATTGGTCATTTGTTTTCAACAGAAACTCGTGAGTAGTGAAAAAAGCCCTGGTCGACCGATTTCGTCATCCAGGGTCGCCACGTCCCTTCTTTTGTTTGTGTGCCCCGGGTACCCCGGACAGCACACACACAAAACACATCCAAGTCTGACAGATCATAATATAGATCATCTATTATCTATAGTTGCCGTTATGAGATGCTGTATGGGATCTGTCTAGTACAGATCCAACGCAGGAAACATGTCCTATTAATACTAGATTACTGCAGGTTTTACGGCCCCCACCCGTCGACCGAGCTAGATCCTGGTACAGATCAGGAATCTATGTGCCCTGAAAGATCTAGATCATCAAGTGGGAATCGATTATCTGTAGATGATCTGTTATCTGTAGATCTGTTATCTGTAGATGATATGTTATCTGTAGATGATCTGATGTATCTGTTGATGACCTGTCCCACCATGTGTAAAATATCTAGATCACAATTTTCACATCGAAAATAAATGGGATTCGGTCTCAGAGTTCCCAGTTGACACTGCTACTGTATACCGTAGTAATAGTATGTATGGAGTCAACAATGCACACGTCGGACGCATGATCCAGACCATCCGTGAAAACGATCTGCGTCATCTGTAACAGACAGTACTGTAACAGCAGTAAATCTGATCTGTGCCACATGTGTGAAATAGTATAGGCAGTCTCAGCGAGCCGGCTACATACTATTAACAGGTGCTATATAGGTGCGGTCAGTGGTCCCTCTAACCATTCCAGGATCAACGGGATGGTCCTGTCTCTTAATACTGCAGTAGGTCGTTCTTGCGTTGGGATAAAAAATCCTACGTACGCGCTGCCAGAGGTATACTTCGCATGTGATGGAGAAGCAGCAACAGTAGCACTGGATGACGAACCGCCGGAGCAGATGACGCATTCAAAACAATCCTAGCAGACGACCTCCTTCAGAGTGATTCGCTTCGGCCACAAAAACTTCAAACTTCCAGATTTTCGTACGAGTAATTAATAATAGCGATATGCTCGTCTTGGACACACGTCGATTTCAACATTCTCGGAATTCACGATTTCACCAACCACCCCAAATATTTGCGTGATACCTGGTACACCATGTAGTGTAGAGCATGCACGTGATTACCGAAAAGAAAAAAATGCGCCTGAAAAAGAGAAGAAAAATAAAGCATCCCTTTGATTCGAGAGATTGTTCGAGAGAACCGCCTGGCATACTACTATTAATAGTAGTTTACATCAACCAGCACCCATCAATCGCAGGCACCAAATTTGGCCGTGGATGGCCGATAGGAAAATATATATATGAACGCACCACATGCGATATATTACACAATACACGGTACACAACCCGAATAGGAGGAGTGAGGTCCAGCAGCAGTCCTCAACTTCTACTGCGCAGTAGCGCTTGGGCACAACCCTTCACTCCCCCCTATAGAGCAGGGGCCAAGACCGCGTGAAGCTGACCGAGCTACTCCATCGATTTGAGCAAAAGGTCAGAGCCACCTGGCTCAACTTGACCTCCGTCTTCAAAAGGAGAAGGGCTTTATCCACTGTGACACACAGTAAGGGCTGCTGTAGTAGCTATAGGGCAGAAGCATCTCACCCACGCACTCAAATCACCCGCGCTACGCTTCACGGTGGTGCTGTCCACCTTGGGCGGCTTTTCTGTCAAAAAATAAACAACAGCTGTCGAGATGCTTCGTGTTACACACATTGGCACTGCCATTTACCTGATATGACGGAGTGAAAACAAAGTCCGCCTACGTTCGTTTTACTTCTACCATCTGCGGTGGCGGCACGCAGTTGCAGCAGCCAAGCCAAGCAGCTAAAAAAGAAAAAAGAAAAAAAAAAAGACGAACAAATCCGTTTTAAACAGGCAACATTGAAAAGCAGGAACAATGCCTTGCTGCTGGCACACACCACACAAGCTACCACCAAAACCGTGCACGCACAAACCCACCACAAACTGAAAACACTCCGGGATATCTTCACGTTTCATACAACGCCGCCCTCGTCCAATCACAAACGAGGGAAAACTCGCCATCCCTCCCCCCCCCGCCCCCACCTTCTCGCCCCACCAGCAACTGGAAACCCCCAATAGAAAGTCCAAATCGTGCCCTCTGAACACTTTATGGCACGAATCAGAAAACTGCGGGCACGAAATCCCTTTCTGTACTGGCATTATTAATAGTAGGAACTATAAACACGCAGTAGAGGGAAGCCCATTCCATCACAGCAGGAACTAGAAACACCCAGTAGGGGAGCGAAGGTATAGCCAACCGAGAGACCACCTTGTCCCGCTTGCACGCTTGCACCGGTATGCTCTTCTCCTTTCTCCTCCTTCTTGCGGCGATCCCGACAATCGCCCGCCTGCCCGCCCGCCCCTTCGCTACTACTTTGGTCGGCTGCCTCGCGGTTCATGCCATTGTGCAGTCTGTGTTTATGTGGAAGTAGTAGTAGCGGTTTTCTCGCTTTGAGAACGCCACAATCCAGCCCTCCGGAAGGATGTAGTCGTGAGGGCCGAGCGTCCGCGGCGTATCCTGCGTGAGCAACAACAAAACCCGGGCATCAGTAATAGCTATTAATATTATATTATACTGGTCTGTATGTACCAGGTAATTTTTCCCCTCCGGCAAAGGATCCGGATATGTTCCAGTCCGACTTGAAGTCGGATATCTTCGAATACCGCAGTAGTAATACTACTGTAGTATTACGGGGGACCATACGAAGTGAATAGGACCAAATAGTGTTACTAAAACTAGGTAAGTATATAGTTAATTTTGTGTGTACCGAGGTCCCTATTTACTATGGCCCCTCGTAGTATTAATAGTAGTCTCTGCGTATTATTTTATTTTATCACAAATAATTCGTGGAAGAAAGTAAGACCCATGCGTTAGTGTAGGGCGGGGCTATTTTGGACACAGACGCTTGACAGGTACTGTAGGGACAGACCAGATAGAGCATGATCTAGATCATCTACATCTAGTTCCTCAGCTGCCGTCGTGAGAGGTTGTGCCAGGATCTGCATATGATAGTACAGATCTACTGTAGATCTACAATAAACCAGGAAACATGTGCTAGATCACGCAGATTATACGGCTCCCACTCGGCAACGTGAGCTAGATCATACAGATCATACAGATCATACAGATCATACAGATCATACAGATCAGTAACACATCTTCCCTGAAAGGTCTACTGCTTATAGATCATGAAGTGGGAGTGATCTGTATGATCTGTCCGAGGTATGAAACATACCCATGACTCAAGGGCTATACTCGTACTGTTATTAGGAATACTATTGATATTACGGGATTTCAGAGTAAATGGGATCTACGGTCAAGACAAAAACCTGTAAATTTCCCTTTTCTACCGACAATATAATATTTGGTACTATATACTATGGTCCTCCGTAATATATATGTGGAATAACAGGTATGTTTTACAACAAAGCTGGTATAACATTATCATATTACACGTAACACGAATAGTCTACGCGTACGTATGTACAGAGCCCGTGGGATTGTTGAACGGGTTGAGCGTACAATTTTTCTTATAAAGTTTGGGTGAGGTACCTAGATACACTAAAACCACACAACACTATCGAAACCACAACACCCCCCATTAAAACCACACGACACGACACGACACGACACCGCACCAAAACCACACCGCGTCGATTCGGGCTCAGCCTGCAACCCTTCGTCTGCGTGCCTGCACCTACGAAAAATACAAAAATACCAAATTGTATGCGTATGTATACCTGCTGATCTTGTTGCTGCTCTTCCCTTGGCCGCTTCCTCCCCCTTGCGTCTTCTGCCGCGTCTCTCGCTCCACTTCCAGCCTTCGCCTTTGCCGCCACCGCGGCAGCCGCAGACGCAGCCGCAGCCAAGCTTTCTCCCACACCGTTCGCCTGTTTCCCGGCTGCTGCCCCTCCTCCTCCTCCTCCTCCTCCTCCTCCTCTCCCCTCTCCTGCTGCTGCAGGAGCTGATCCTGCTGCTGCTGCTGCTCCAGGTGGTCGTTGTTTCTGGCGGGCGTCGAAAATATTGAAAAACAAGATAGTGTAACGGTTATATCTTGTTCATCCAAACCATTCAGACACGCGGCACTGATCGAACTTTTCACACATCGGACTGGTGATCGATTTCTTTGTATCTTTGTATGCACTTCAGCGTCTAGATTTTTCAGTGCAGATATATTCCTGATCTGTATGATCGAGAACATGTTACCGGGTGGGAGCCGTATATTCTGCATGATCGAGGACATGTTTCCTGGGTTGGATCTGTACTGTACAGATCCCGCACAATAAATCATAACGGCAGGTCAGGATCTTGATCTACATCGTGAACGGTCGGATGTGTGTAAGATTTCTTGTTTTTCAAGACACGAGCGTTGCTTTCAGACACAGCGCGACGAGCTGTGATCGAAGGTCTCAAACACGGTATAAGACGCGAGACAAGCCAGTGACGCCAGGCTCAACGCATACATCGCTCACAGCTCACAACAACCCCCCCCCTCCCCTGCCCATTGCCGCCTCATTTCCCTCACCTGCTCGAAACCCGCCGAAGTCCCAGCCCCAGCCCCTCCAGACGCGCCCACGCCAGCACCCATACCAACTCCCCTATCCCTCTCTTCTCCCCCCGACCCCGCGGCCACAACGCTCCCCCCTCCCCCCGCTCCGTCTCCGCCACCGCTGCTGCTACTACTACTGCTACTCCCGCTAGAACCCTTGAGCGCGCCCGCCGCAAACGCTTGCTGAGACGGTGCCGAGGCATCCCTCCCCCCTCCTCTGGCCACAGGCGCTGGAACCCTTGTCGCTGGCGACGGGGAGGGCGTGAAGCCCGTCCCTCCGCGAGTGGCAGGAGACGCCGTGGGAGTAAACGTTGCCGGAGAAGCGGTGGGCATAAACATAGCCGGAGATGCTGTCGGGGTGAAAATCGGCGTCGGCGGTGGCGCAGCCGCCGCCGGTGCCGGTACCGGTACCGGTGTCGCTGACGCCGCCATCGCCGTCGTGGAAGGCGCGGCAGACGCGGGTTTCGGCGGTGGGGGTCTCGGGGGCGGTGGTCGCGGCTTGGGCGGAGGCGGTGCTTGCGGCGCCAGTTGCTTCGCAGGACTCGGCGCTGCCGCCGCCACCGTCGCCGCAGCAGCTGCGGTACCCGTACCCGCGGCCGCAGCGTTAGGCGCAGCGTTAGGCGCAGCTCCAGGGGCAGCTCCAGGCGAAGCGGTAGCGGCAGCAGCCGAGGCTCCCTTACCCGGAGGCGACCCGACGGTGGGGGCCGACGGCGGGGAATGTTTCGGGGGCGGCGGTCGGGGAGGCGGCGGAGGGCGCGGTTTGGGCGGGGTCTGCGCAGTTCGAGGTTTCGGTGCTGGTGGTCGCACCGGCGGCGGTGTCGCCGCCAACATCGCCAAAGTTGCTGCCGCTGCCGCAGTCGCTGCCGTAGCCGCCGCCTCCGCCGCCGTTTCTGCTGCTGCTGCTGCTGCTGCTGCTGCCGGCGCATCCACAGCCGTCGGAGCCGCCGCCACCGGAGCCCCTCGTTTCCCCGCGCCGCCGCCGTTACTTTGTTCGCGGACCGGGGTAGCCGGTGGCACCAGGTAACCGTCGCCGCCCAACGTGGCTGGACTTTTCTCCGACAATCCGTCAGGCCGATCACCCCCACCCCCACCACCCCCACCACCACCCGCACCTGCGCTCGTGCCTGCGCCTCCGCTCGTGCCTTCACCTCCACCCGTTACTGCGCCTGCGCCTGTGGCCACGCTAGCGCTTGTAACAGCAGCTTTGCCTACGCTTGTACCTACGGCTGCGACTGCGCCCACGCCTGCGCCCACGCCTGCGCCCGCGCCCACGCCCTCGGCGTCACCGATGGTATCGATATCGATATCGACGTCCATCTTGTCAGGCCTATCAGCGGATGCCGCGCGCTCTGTCACAACGCCCACGTCGAGGTCGTCCGACGCCTCGCCCTCCTCGGCCGTGGGGATTGGCGGCCCCAAAATCGCGGCCTTCGTTACTGTCACCCCCTCGAGCCCCCGCACCCCCCCCCCCTCCGAAGACGCCTCCGGAAACCCAGAGCTAACGTACGTCGGGGAATCTGGGGGTGGGGGGTAGTCGGGCGTCTGCGGCATAATCGGGGATGCGGGGGGCGTAAGATAACCGCCACCCCCGCCACCGCTGCCGCTGCTGCTTCCGCCACTGCCTTCGCCGGCTGCTTTGACGCCGTTGGCGAGTAGCGGCGCGAGTAGTGGTGTCGCGGGAGGGGAGGGGGCGGGGGAGGAGGGTATAACAGTCGCGGCGACGGGCGTTGCTGCGAAGTTTTCGTCTGGGTGCATCCTGCGTCTCCCGCGGACCGCCACGAGTCTGGGCAGCTGCCTCCGGCTCACGTCGGAGTTGCGCCTGGGCCCGGCGGAACCTCCGGAATTACCTCCGGAATTACCTCCAGCGGTAACTCCAGCAGTACCTCTAGCGGTACCTCCGGCGAAAGAGTTACCCGCTCCACCGCTGCCAGCAGCAGCAGCAGCAGCAGTGGGGGAGGAGGGGGAGGAGGAGGAAAGAGGGGAAGAAGGGGCGCCGTTTGGCGCGCCTGCTTCTCCTTCTTCGGCGAGCTTGGGGCTGTCTGGAGAAGGCCGGTGGGCGGCTTTGTCGGGTACCTCCCCGTCTTCCGCCTTCGAGTTGTCCACGAGCGACAGGTGGGGGGGGCAGGGGCAGAGGCAGAGGCAGAGGCAGAGGCAAAGGGGGGTTAGATGTAACGAGGGTAATCGCGAGGGCAAGCCTTGAAGGTACCTCCTTGTATCTCGCTCGCGGATAGTACAACAAGAACAAGTATGTAGGGGCAACGCACTGTATTGGCACCGCACTGTAGTGGCACCGCACTGTAGTGGCACCGCACTGTAGTGGCATCGTACACCATCAGTCGGAGCGCAGGTGCTCTTCGCTTGTCGCCTGTCGCATCCTGCAAACGAACAACGCGCAGGCAGCGGCTCTCTCCCACTCTTACCTTGCCACCGGCATTATCTTTTTGCTTTTTAGCGTCATCATCTTCGTCTTCGATGTCAAGAATCGCAGACTCGTTCGCCGCCTGCACACACACAGAAAAAGAGAAGAGAGAAAAAAAGCACGGCATTGCTACGTACGGTAAGCACATTCCTTTTTTTTTCATCATGTCTGCAAGCTGCACGACAAGCGTTCGTTTTCACTGCTACAAATAGTCGAAGGCCAACAAAGTACAACCCAACCCAAGACAACACAAAACCCAGCACACACCAATCCAATCCAATCCAATCCAAGGCAAGGCACGCCGAGGCATAAGACACCCACCTCATCAAGCCCTAGGGGGCTAAGCAGCCCCAGCTTTTTATTTGCGAAAGGACTCTCGAACGTGGTCGACAACATCAGTCGTCGGAACCCTCCCTGCGGCACACATTCATAGGGGCCCGGTTCTTCGAAGGGATCCCTTGGGTACTCCACCCTTCCTCGCCATGGTCATAATAATAAAACAAAGAAAACAACAAAAGAAAGAAAGCAAGCAGGAGAACATACGATGTTAATGAGGTCACACAGACTTCAACGTTGGGGTGAGACAATGTTCAATGCTGCATACATCTGACAGATCAGATAAAATCCTCGTTCCATACATCGTACAGATCACAAAACCGTTCCATATCTAGGGTAGATCATATGCCAAGGACATACACCGGACAGATCGTATCTCCAATACATACATCGTACAGATGAGATCCCCATTTCATACATCGCACAGATCAGATTCCTCTTTTATACATCGTACAGATCAGATTCCTCTTTCATACATCGTACAGATCAGATCCCTCTTTCATACATCGTACATATCAGACCCCTCTTCCATGCATCGTACAGATCAGATCCTCATTTCATACATCGCGTAAGATCTGCGGGGTCTATAGATCATGTTTGCTGGGTGTGATCTGTACAATCCATCATAACATCATAACTCTCTCACACACATCTAGAGTATCCTTGGCATGATATTCTGGTCATACTCGGGCAGGAATCCACCCCCAGAGTATACTTTTTGAGTACGAATGATGCTTTCATTCCACGATTTGACCACGATTTGGCCGCCCAAGCCCACCACGCACGAACCTCTGCATTCTGGGCATGAAGTTGCTCATCTCGTGCGTGCTCCTCGCGGGCGCAAGCGACTCCGCCACGCACCCCAGCACAGGGCTTCTCAGCACCGCCCTCGCCCTCCACTCCCCCTTCCCCTTCGCGCCTCGATCCGAACCGTCACCACCACCCTTGCGGCCTAACCCCCGCCGGTTCGACTGCAGTGCCGACCGCTCAACGCCGCCGACGGTTTCAGGAGAACCCCGATGATGCGTGTTTGCGGAGGGGGGRCGGGGGCGGCGGGGGGGGCCGGGGCCCCCGTTGAACAGGCCACTGACTGTTGCGCCACCGGTACCGAAGAGCTGGGCCCTCATCCCTTCCCACTGAGACAGGAGTTCACCTTCATAAGGAAAACAATTTTTTTTTTAGGGGAGAGGGGATGACAAGACACTGGTACGTAAGATATACTGATATACTGGTACCAGTCTGTCTCTAAGTGCCAGTACCGTTTAGATGAAACACCAATACAAAAACTGTCTTTAGAGTTAGGGACAGAATGGTGAGAAATATGACGGGTTTCGTAGCACAGCGAGGCCGTGCGTGTTGCGGGGGGGGGGTGTGGGGAAGGAGGGGATTCGAAGCATAGTGAGGCCGTGGGCGGTGCGAAGGATGCGGGTGAGAGTGCGGGCGATCAGCCCCACCTTTTTTTTCAAGCTTATCTGGTGTGCCTGGAGAGAAAAATAACAAGAAATGCGCCGGAGAAAATGTCGGGATATCAAAACATTCCACACCTCGCACACATCAGATATACTCCTATCATACTACCACCTTGTTTTATAATGTAGGTCTTTCAGGGCAGATGATCTGTATGATCTGTATGATTTGTATGATCTGTATGATTTGTGTGATCTGTATGATCTATAGCTCATACTGTTGCCGGCTGAGAGCCGTATCATCTGCACGAGCTACGAGTACGCAGGGATTTTTTCCTGGGCTGATCCTGCACAACATATGATAAGGACCGGTTCGGTGTACATGATCCAGATGATATAGATCATGCTCTGTCTGTGGATGATATATCTCATGATCTAGCTGTAGATGATCTAGATCATGATCTATCTGATATGTCTGATCTATCTGTAAATGATCTGTCCGAGGGGTGGAACCAGTGAAAAGAGGCCTTGACGCTCCCCGAAAAGACCGGTCTCATCGTGCGAGTAGCCTATTTTGATACTATTATATTCATAGCGCATTAATAGCGCAACAACCTTCAACCTTCAGCAGCGACAGCAACAACAACCACAACAAAAAACGCGGCGGAATCAGGATTCTGCACCAATCATATGCATTACATCTCACCGACTGGAACCTGGAAGGCGTTGGCGTATGTGTTTTTAGATGCCGAAGACGACCCCCCTCCCCCCGCAGCCGATTGAGAACTTTCCTGCTGCTGCTGCCGCTGCTCCGGATCCTGCCATTTTTATAACGCACCGAAAACAAGAAAATATAGCAACTCTAGGTTCATTCAGCGTCAGGACAGAAATAGAACAAACTTACGAGTGAAATAAATGAGCGATTACTACGTATGCCACTCGCGACAAAAAAATCGCCGAACAACCGACAGTACACGAAAAAAAAGGGAAAACAGGCCACACGCCTTACCAAAAGGTGAGAATGAAAAACAAACCAGAATGGTCAGATTTCTGCACGAAAAAAAAAAGGCGTTTATTTTCAGAATGACTCGTATGCTTACTCGCTTTTAGCATACCCCCCCCCCCCCCTCCCCTTCCCTGTCTTGGACAAAAAACAAAAAGTGGTGTGCCGCTTTCATATTTTCGAATACCCCCCGAACAACTACTGAGAGGCCATGGTCAAAGACCGAGCCTTGAAAAGATGGGGGGGGGGGAAATGGCTAGCGTTGTTTGTTGTGACCTAAGGAGCGGACAAGCGAACGGGCAACTGAATAGGTGCTACCCACTATGTATATCCACTATCCACTATCCACTATACCTGCGCTCGTCCAGCCCGTTCGATGCGATCTGCGCGCTCCATTTGCCGCCCCGCGAGCTCCTTGAGGCTGTTAAGCTTCTCGACGATCTTGCGGTGCAGCCCTCCCCCGCCGCCCGGCAGCCCTTCGGCGGTAATGAGCGATTGCACCCCAAACGGCTGATAGAGCCGTTGGTAGTGCCGTTGGATTGATAGAGCCGTTGGTAGTGCCGTTGGATATCGGAGGTAGGCGTGGAGTTGGAATATCGCGGAGATGAAAAGGTGGTGGAAAGACACAACGAGGCGTTTGCGCGAGCGAGGGGAGAGGGGGGTGTATTCATGTCATGCATGGCCGTACTCATTTGTTGCTTGCCTCACGTACGTACAGTAGTCATTTGACCATTGACCACGCATTCCTTTCGAGACGGAGCACCGTTCTTACTCCTGATACGAGAGACCACTGCAACATTTGGGCGCTCACTACCGTTTTTTCCATGTATTACATCAAAGCAAATGCTTATCTTACCCCCTTCCTGATATTACCCCCTTCCTGTATGGGGGGGGTATTGGGTTGATATCGAGGTACGCCTCAAACATACGCCATAAATAACATAATAACAGATATCAAAAGACACGCTTAGGGCGTTAGACCGACAACTATGGGGAAAACAATTTTGGACAGCAGGGCCCAACCCTTTTATTCGGCTCTCGGAGCACCCTCAGGAGCACTCTGAGGGATGTGTCTGTGTTTTGTTTTCGACTGTCCCGGCGAGTAAAACGTCCATTTTGGGCAAAAAAACGAAACAGTTCTTGGAGCAAAAAATATACTTTCCCATAATTGTTGGCCCCTAGGGAGAGAAAGTAGTAAGACACGGACATACATAGACAACAAGTTAAAGAGGTTCACCTTTCTAAAGAGAGACCGAGACGAAGATGGAGAAGGAGAACAAGCAAAAACAGAAGGGGTGGGGGGAGAAAACCATACTATGAGAAAATGCGGAAAACAACGAGAACCACCAGAAAAACTTTCAAACCAGAAAAGCAGGTTTCAAGCAGGCTTCTAGCAGGTTCCAAGCAGGTGCCAAGCAGGCAAGCGAGCGCAGCCGTAAGCGTGTAATCGCGCGAACAAGCAAGCAGGTAAATAAACCAAAAGCACCGAGAGGCGTGGGGCGAGAACGGACGCCTACCACTCCCACCTGCAACACCCTCTCCAGCGCGGGGAGATAATAGGACGGCACTCCTTTCAGGTACGCAGAAAAATCCCGGGCCCAAGGAGAGCCACTGCCGGGGGGCGCAGTGCTCTTCGTCGCCTGCACGGTGCTCGCCCGCTGAACGGCGGTCGGTAGGTCCGTTGGTAGGTTGGTAGGTAGACCGGTCGGTAGGCCGGTCGGTAGGTCGGTCGGCATGTCCGTCGGACGGGGGTGAGGAAAGGAGGAGGGGAGGAAGGAAGGGGGGGAGGTACTCATTTGTTGCTTGCCTTATATAGTCCTTTGGCCGTTGACGACGCATCCCTTTCGAGACGGAGCACCGTTCCTACTTCTTATAGAGACAACTCCAACATTTGGGCGCTCGCTCTTTGTTTTTCCATATGTTACATAAAACTGCTTGCTTATCCTACCCCTAGGGAGGGAGGAGGGGTATGTTGACATCGGCGGCGTTTTGTGCTCATGACTGGCCGCCGCACGTGCCTGAAAAACGTTCGAGTGAGCGTCTGGAAAAAAAAAAAATCAAATTGCTACACTGCTGCAGATTGTGAATAGCGTTTTTCTCTGAGGTCGCTGATCACCACGGCCTACTCAAAAACAGCAAACAGCGACGAGAGTGCGTGCAACTCCTAGAGTGGGTTTAGCTGGCCCTTCCTTTCAGCTGCAATATGCCCGCATACGTCGCACCGTGATAAACCTTGGGGAGGGCACCAACAGAATCGCGGCTGAGTACAACCCCAATCCTCGGGCCGAGAGAATGCGCCAATCCGATCGCCGATTTACAAAACAAGACACACAAAGAAAGGCAGAAAGGCAAAAACAAACCAAAACACGAACAAACACACAAAACACCCAAACAACAGCACGGTCACCAAGAATCATACTGAAGTAGAACCTCACCAGCTGCAGAAGAGGAATCAAGTCGTCGTAGTTGTAGGGCAGTACCACCATCACCGTTCGACCCTTGGCCTGACTTGACCTAAACGTATCACAGCAGTAGCAGTAAAAGTCGTGACGGAACCATGCACGCACATATAGGGGGCGGGAGGGGAGTTGAGTGGCCACTACTACTATACTATTAATAATACTGTAGTACTATTAATAATACTGATAGTATCAATACTACTTATACTACACCGGTATACTTCTGCTGCTACTACTTCCACTACCACTACCACTACCACTACCACTGCCACTATCACTACTGCTACTGCTACTGCTACTGCTACTGCTACTGCTACTGCTACTACTACTACTACTACTACTGCTACTGCTACTGCTACTGCTACTGCTACTGCTACTGCTACTGCTACTGCTACTGCTACTGCTACTGCTACTGCTACTGCTACTGCTACTACTACTACTATTGGAAACCCCATGCCGTCTACCACCTAGGTGTGTCAATCATTCACAACCGGCAAGCAGACAGCACACACGCTGATAGATCATGGTCAGAGGACTCGCCCTACCCCACCATACCCCCAGCTTACCCCAGCTTACTTAGCCCAGCTCACCGGAGGTAACCGAAAGGCTTGTTGTTCCCCGTGGCCTGCCCGCTCTCCTTGACGAACAGCTGCCAGCTCATCGCCCTAGGCACTTCCAACCGCGCCCCCGTCCCACACCACTCCAGCTCGTAGTGGTCCACCGTCACCCCGAGCTGCTCCAAAATCTGCGCGAAAAAAACGAAAAAAATAGATGAAATAAATAAAACAAAGCCAAACACAACACATCGCAACAAGACGAAACAATAGTAAAACAAACCAACAAACAAACCAACAAACCCAGCGAAAGGCCCAAAGACTATATAGACAAATAACGGGTCGTCGCTTGGTGGATGGGCCAACCGGCAGCGATGAAAGCGCGGAGCGGTCGAATCCTTAACACCACACCCTTGACGCTATATACCCTTGGCGGTACCCTTGACGCTTTTATACCCCCGGCGTTACCCTTGACACCACATACCCTCCACCTTACCCTTGACGCTTTATACCCTTCGCACCATATACCCTTGCCGCTACCCTTGCCGCTACCCTTGACGCTGTATACCCTTGTACCCTTGACGCTTTATACCCTTGACACTACCCTTGACACCATATACCCTTGAAGCTACCCTTGACTCTTTGTACCCCCGACACTGCCCTTGACACGACCCTTCCACCACCCGTGACACTATCATTGACGCTAGCCTTGACACTACCCTTAACGCCACCCATAACCCAATATATATAGTATATACAAGGTTCCCCTCCGGGACGTGCCTGGGGGAGTGGCGCAAGGGCGAATCGAAAACCTACTATTAATATTAAAACAACAGTGCGATATTGTATCATACGCATATCATATTGTATACCTGGTACGTATTAATAGCACATGCATATATACTTCGTATACATGTTACGAAATATCCTCGTATTGCGGTTCATAAATAAATGTAGACCTTTTTAGAACTACAACACTTGCATTTTTGGAGATAAAACATACTCGGAAATATGGTGGAACCGTTTCTTTTGACTCGATCGTTCTTAGAGATTTGTGAATGATCCCGCCAAACGTATTTGTCAATATAATAAAATTCGTACTCGTAACACATTTAATTGTTGTGGCGCTCAAGGTTTGGAAAAGGTCTATATCCCGCACAAAACCGAGAGAGAGGACTCCCGACAAAAAAAACGTTTGAAAATACTCCAAAAGCGTGACGCGCTGCACACACACGCATGACACGGCACACACCGCACACGCACGGACACGTGACACATGGAACACAGTACTCGTACAGTAGTAATGAGATAATATAAATATTAGCAGAAGAAGTAGAAAAGGATGCACCGAAGAAGGGGCTGGTACTGTCGACCACACCTGCCTAAGAAATCCACTTGATTTTTGTGTGCTTCCTGTCTTATATTATGGGGGTCTGGGTTACGTACAATACAAAAAAAAAGGTATCATAGTCATCGCCAAGGATCGAAGTCAAGCCTTCAAGCATAAAATCGTGCATGGTGACCGTTCGCCTATATTTTCAAAGCTACTGCTACGTACACGATTATTTGTCGCGGCCCGCGTCAGACACACGACAGGCCGCACATACATGATGCAAGCACAGCAGCAAGCAACAACAGCAGAAGAGAGAGAGAGGTGGTGGTGCCTGTTGACGGATGCGAGCCTGCGATGAAGCAACCACTAATGAATAGCCACAGCAGTATACGGTGGATCCGCCACAGGCACGTCTGCTGCTTGTGCTTCTAGCCGGGGCTGTGGCGTTGCTTGTGTTCGTTGCATGTGGTTTGATGTATCGTGGTATTCAAAAGCGGGCATTCATTTCCGGTCAGAGTGGGCGTGGCTCTGTCACACACACAGCAGCAGAACAGAAAAGGGTAGGTAAATGGTGTGGATTATGGACGGTAGGCTCCGATAGACACAGCTAGCCACAGCACTACAGCGCAGATGAGCGTTATTCTGGCACGTACGCATGTTTCATGGAGCTCATCAACAGCAGCAGCGGGCAGAAGAGTGGTGGTGGTGGTGTCGTTTGTTGACGGCTTGCTGGCTCCTATGAAGAAAGCAACTACTCGTAGCAACAACAGAGCACATCACAGATCTGCCTTCGAGGCGCACAGTGTTGTATCACTCTGTCCGGAAAAGTAACGACAGTTTATATAGTTTTAATGAACAAAAGTTTCTTACATTTTGGGACAGCGGAGAGATTCGTACATGAGCATCGATCTGCAGGTATGATGCCATGACTCGGAAAATCGCAGGCTTCGACAAAAGCAACTCGTCACGGTACTGAGGCACGCGCATGCATGGTGTGATGCCTGCTGCTGCTGCTGCTGCTGCTGGGCGGTAGGGTTGTAACATTGAGGTTGCACTGTTTGTAACACGCTCTCTGCGGTGCTGCTGCTGTTCGTGTGTGCTCCCCGTGCTCTCGGCAAGAAATGCACAAAAAACGCACGACTGGACAAAAACAGGGCCTCATGCAGAAAACCCGGGAAATCGGCTTATCCACTCCCGCGGGAAAAAAAACTTCGAGTGCCCGCCACGCGAGCCACAGAGCGCGGATCGAGCCCAAACCTCGACCAATGTATCCGGCCGGGCCTCCCGTTGTCCCATATGTCACGCGTGCGTGCGTGTGCGGTATCCTGACCTTGAGCGCCACAACAATAAAATATTGACAAATTTATATATAGTCGGGGTACTTGGCGTTTTGCCGAAAAGCGCTCGCGCGTAGAGAAAAGTTGCGAAAAGTGCGAAAATTTCACATAGTCCGGCCGGGCCTCCCGTGTCGGGGTACTTGACGTTTTGCCGAAAAGCGCTCGTGCGAAGAGAAAAGTTGCGAAAAGTGCGAAAATTTCACAAACAATTTCGCACTTTTCGCAACTTTTCTCTTCGCGCGAGCGCTTTTCGGCAAAACGCTAAGTATCCCGACACGGTAGGCCCGGCCGGACACATTGGTCGAGGTTTGAGCTCGATCCGAGCTCTGTAGCTCGCGTGGCGGGCGCTCAAAGTTTTTTTTCCCGCGGGAGTGGATAAGACGATTTCCCGGGTTCTCAGCATGAGGCCGTGTTTTGTACGTACGTGCCAGTAAATAATAATGTTCTGCTTTTTGTTTTTTGCCCTATTTTTTGCCCCTTATTTCCACGAGCTCATTATCATGAGCACACAGGAGAGAGCCCACCGACATACAATACCAGTACACCATAGGTTGACAACAGAACATGCAGCGAGCACACCGCTACAACTCTGCATAAGCACCAGCAGGTAACACCGTGCGTGGGTGACACACCCATCTGCGCAAATTTTGGCGGGATCCTTAACAAATCTCTAACGGTCGAGTCAATATTAATGGTTCCATCATATTTCCGAGTATATTTTATCCTCAAAAATGCAGGTACAGTTTTTTAAACGTCTGATTTTATGTATAGTACTACGCAGATATTTCATAACGCCGTACTTATGTACTACCAGTATGCAATATGATACTATGCGTATGATACAATATCGCATGTTTTTGTATTATTAGTAGATTTTCGATTTGTCCTTGCGCCACTCCCCTAGGCACGTCCCGGAGGGGAACCTTGTATATATTTATACCCCCGAAACTACCCTTGACAGCATACTCGTACGGCGTATACCCTTGACTCTTGTTAACCCTTCACACTACCCTCGACAGCATACTCCAAAATGTTGCACCCGCGCTCTTGTGTATAAAAAGGGTGTACATTACGTGGATTTGGTGTCGGCTCATTTTCAGTACTCATTGTAAAAGGGGACACTCATGTTTGCGGTATTGATAGTAAAAGGGGATACCTTGGACAGATATGTTACTGATCTGTATGATCTGTATGATCTGTATGATCAAGCTTACGTTGCCGGGTGGGAGCCAGATATTCTGCATCATCTACAGTAGCACATGTTTTCTGGGTTGGATTTGTACTATGCAGATAGATCCTGCACAGCATCTCACAACGGCAGGTTAGGAACTAGATTATCCACATCGTCATCTGCAAGGATCTAGATGATCTATCTGTAGATGATCTATCTGATCTGTCCGAGTTGTGAGTGGAAAAGTGTTTCACCTCCGCGGACGAAGCGGCATCTGTGCTCCCTGGCTCCGGCTTGCGGAACACCAGCTCCGGCTGAGCCTCCGGCCTGGGAGGGAGAACGTCCAGATTGCGGTCCACCCAGAACGGTTCCGGTATGGGCCAAACACCCGTCCCCCCTCTGCGGTAACGCCAACGACCAAAACCAGTGCGTGCGAGAAAGGGAAGGATAAGTAGGCGGTGGGTGGGTGGGGGGGAGGGATACAACGTAGTGGCGTTGGTTGGCCAGCGTGTCACGGCGGCATTCAGTATATAATGGGTCACAAGTCACAAAAGGAGCTTTTATTACAGGCAGCAAGTCGAATGTAACGCATCCCACCATCCCGAGAAGACAGCGACCAACAAACACCTATACAGCAAAAAATAATCATATTTCTGGTCCTGCATATATATATAATCCTCGATTGGAATTTGGTGTGAATATCGAACACTAGACGGGGCATTACTAGTATTACTATTACTCTAGTCCCGGCAAGAGTGGCAGCTACTATTAATATACCTAATACTAGTATAGCTACTAATACTAGTATAGTTTTGGTCTTATGAATCGTTCGCAACAAGTATCGTAGTGCACACACAGAAAGTATTGCACGCCTCGAACAGATAATCGACTCCTATTAAATACTGGATGACCTATCAGCAGTAGACATTTCGAGACAGATATATTCCCGATCTCGCATGATCCACTATCTGTAGCTCATGTTGACGGGTAGGACCCCTATAATCCACAGGATCTACCACGTGTTTCCTGAGTTCGACCTGTACGATGCAGCTCCTGCACACTATTATTAGATGATCGAGGTGTGATTGCATTGCGAGCGCGCGAGCAAGCACGAGCAGGATCACTTCACTTCGCTGCCTGCGCCCGTGCCGAGTATGCGTACGCCTCCAGTTCGGACAACAATATGGCACAACAAGCTTGACGCCCTCCAACGAAGCAGGCCGATGCTGTAATCGACATATTTTTTCTCGTCACTCCTCCCTCAGGTCCCTAAACTGCTACTCGTACTCTCGACAAATATTGACAAGGCAATGAAACCGGGAACGTGGCCCACCACAAAAATGTTTAGGGCCGCCAGAGTCCATATATAGGGGGCGTACACCGATCAAGTCGCGACTGACTTCCTCTCGCGTACATAACGCCGAAAATGCAATACGAGCACTTTAATACCCTCTGGCGCAGGCACCCTATAACTCCTTCTTTGAACTCTCTATGTACCCACGTTTTCGGATACGAACTACTTGGAATTAGTGTGGGGAGGGAAACGTTCGCAGCACCGTATCACGCCGGGTAATAGATAACACACCCCCTTCAATGTTTGCTGGTTTTCTCGACAACGACTAAAGAGCGAAAAACGCCGAGTAACGCGTCTTTTTTATTTTGTTTTTTATTTTTTTCCTTCCATATATTATTTTCGACCGTCTTTTCTCTCTCCCTCTTTAGTCGTAACTCAGATCCGGGGTCACTCGTAAGTAGGTTCTTCTCCTACAGTACCTCCCCACTACGGTACTTGCCATGTTTGCATTTTTGATAGCGATAATATTTCAACACTTTCGTCCCTCGTCGACTCGCGTCGTCTGTGGACAGATACATATCGACGATGAGTTTTCCAAAGCCATCGATTTCGCTGTGTGAGCCCACCAATATTTAGCAGAAAACCCGGGCTTTAAAAAACTAATTACAGACGGTGTGGTTATACCTCACGTGTTACGCTTACGGTCGGCAATAAATGACGGCTACGAACGGCATCGACCACCACACGGGCCGGCCCGGACTGCTGGGATACGCACGGGCGCCCGGACTGCTGGGATACACACGGGCCGGGCCGGACTGCGGGGATAGGGTAACGTAGGTAGAAGTGGGACACGCGCGCAGCACGACGACACCTGTACTGATTGGTGCACGCTTTTTCCTATATATGGTGGAAGGTTGGCAGACAATACCACCAGCCCGGGCTCTGATGGGGTAGGGGGGTTGTGTCCGATTTGCGTGCGCGGCATCTGATGATGCTTGAAAAAGAAAGTTCATTTGGTCACACTTGTCACGTTTTACGAGGTCGCCATGATATAAGGGCAAAAATATTTTTAAAAAAACAGTCTTCAGTACATAAAACCACACCAAGCGTAACAATGTAACAATGGTATGGTACTCGTAGGATAGTAGACTTGAAAATAAAAAAAAAGTTGTCTGTTTCGGGGAGACGAGGTAGACTTGATTTCTTAGTTGGCAGGTCTGTCGGTAAAGTAGGTGGGCCGCTTGGTAGATCGGTCGGTCCGTCGTTCCGTCGGTACACCAGTAAAACGGTGTGATATGAGGTGCGGTCAGGTCAGGTGCGGTGACCTCAGGTGACCTCTGATCAGGTCAGGTGAGGTGAGGTGAGGTCAGGTGAGGTCAGGTGAGGTGAGGTGAGGTCAGGGTGAGATCAGGAGAAACTTCGTATCCATACTCGACCCTCTAAACACGGCTGCAAGATCAACGTGCCGTCAGCGATTTGCCCAGATCTCGTACCGTACACCACCGAAACAACAGCCACCGAGCGTTAACCGAGAACATCCAGTAGAGGGTAAAGGTGTCCTCAGCAAAGCAGCGCGCAAAAGGCGGTCCGGGCCTCCACCCCATGACTACCCCCACCGCTCGCTCCAGCATACACTACGCATGATGCCTCTGGGCCGGCCTGGACGGCCGCCGCCGTGACCCCCCCTTCTCAATAAGCCGGACGAGGGCGCTTTCACGAAGAGAGGATCACCTCCAGCGTCGGGGCGTGTACCCGGCGTGACGGAAGAGGATAATTCGCTCCTTGAAAGCGGCCACGTTCAGCTCATGTAAGGAGGAGGGGTGGCAGTGGTGGCCGTCCCGATCGGTACAGAGGAATACATACCCGTACACCACCACGCAAGAAAGGACAGATAGCGTACACCCCTCGAAACATTTTTCCAAGCCGATTTTTCTCGGGAACAGGGCGACAGTCAAAAACGTCGACCGATTTTGTACGCAGTACGCAGTCTATATACGGTAATACATACAAGGGCTCCGCTCCGCGGGCGGCTGACGCCGCCCGCTACGCTCGCGCAAGGAAAGGGGCAGAAGACATGATGTATAGTGCAAGCAAAAGCACCGACTTGAAAATGCCAAGAGGTTCATGGTAAGGGGTTCATGGTGCACAGCGAAGAAACGGCGGACTTGACATGCATGCAAAACATGCTCGGGATGCACATTAGCTCCATGCTCCAGGACAGCAAAGAAGCTGTATGCTCGAAAGAGAAAGCACAGCAACACGGCTCACAGCACGGCGCTGCGTTGCCTGCTGTGGTGGGTGTGATGTGTGCCTTCGTGAGTATGTGTGGTGGTACAACAGCAACGAACGGTACCCAGTGGTATATTTATAGTACTTTGTGCTTTGTATGTATGAAAGAGAAAGCACAGCACAGCACGGTCGTCAAGTTGTGAAGTACGAAAAACAGGAAATCAACAAAACTGAGAAATACGTACACATTTGTACGTACGTATATGCGAGTACTCGTACGTACTCGTACTCAACAAAACGGCACGAGCGAAAAACTATAAAAAAAAAAGAAATCCCATCAGGCCGATTGCGCCGCAAAAAAACAAAAGAAGTTGAGATGTCTTTCGCGTTCTGTCAGCCTTGATGCTTCCTGTCCCTCCGCGATCACGTCGCCATCGATTCGGTCCGGGTCGAGCTCTACTGCCTTTCTGCCCCAGTGAGCCCCGTGGCCCGCCTCGCATGAAGCCCGGTGTTCACCGTGGCCCTCGTTCGCCCGCTCCATCATGAGGTGTTCAAATCGCCTGGTTCTCTCTCTGAAACTAATATGTGTTCCGATAAATAAGCACCGCTTGAATGTTCTTTTACACTAATAAACGACCCTTATAATTATGACATACTGGATTGATACAGCAAGCAGCAACGCAGACAAAGGACCTTCATGCTTCCCTCGTGTCTCGGTGGACACGCCACGCCTGGCCACGAAAAACACGACCGCGCTCCTTCTGACCCCCCCTCTACTGGCCAGCGCCCTCCCATACCCGCGATGACGCCGGGCTCGCCCGCGCTACCGTGCTCTCTGGGCAAACACACGAACCCAAAACTGAAAGAGGAAGAAGCATCTCGACAACTAAAGTGAACCAAAAGAGAAAGCAACGCTGAGAGCAAGTAATGACAGGAGGCGGTGTCGAAGTGGGGGCTCTGAGAGTGCAGGGATGGGGAATCCCTGGGCGAGATATCTGTAAGTATGTCTATACCGGTACGTATATTACTAAGAGTATTTGGTGTTGCCAAAAAGAAACGAAGAGCGTTGACGAGCAGAGGGGGTACCGAATGATCCCCACGCGCGATAAACATGGAGTGAAGACACCCGTGGCCACGGCTTGTCCAGAAGGCCTTTGGCCTTTGAAGGTGATAAAACGAATCCTCCCCCAAGGGTTGAGCTGGAATATTGATACCAGGCATGAGCGAAGACAAACCAAACAAACACACATTGCGGGCAAGACCAGATCTACCATGCGTAGTGTAAGCAGGAGGAGATTACCTGGTGCCTGGTATTCATATTTTATTTCGCGTTTTGTTGTTGCGTTGGTTCTCCGTTCTCGATTTTATTTCGAGCGTACGTACATATATACCACGAATATTTGGCTGGTACTATGTGATACGGGAGGGCATACCACAGGACGTACCACAGTTCCCATGCGTACAGGTACTGCGGTACACGTATTTTTGTGTACCAGGTACTTTTTTTTTTCTCCCACCGGGGCGCTTTTCGCTATGATAGCCTGTTTTATAACCACCAGGGGAAAAAAATCAGGGAAATGAGCTACGAATTACGGGGGAACATATGATAGTAATCCGGACCAAATATGACTTCGTAGTAAAAATGCTGGAATATAGAGATTTTTGTCAATGTCATGGGTACTGATTACTACGTATGCCCCCCCGTGATAATGTGATAACATCGTATCTTAGTGTAATTGCGCGATTTGGTACGATTCGATGAACTTCGACGAGCTGTGGGTATAGCTGAATTGATCCCTACCCCTACCAGTATGCGCTATTAACTAGTAACCCAATTAATACCAGCATGCGCGATACAACTGGTGAGGTATATACCGCCGGGGAGAAAGGAAGATACGTGTGACGACGGCTGGTCCACAACGCCATTGAGGGTAAAAATTCCACACCTCGCACAGATGATCTATAGTTAGATCAGATATATGATATAGATCATTCCCACTTCATGATCTAGATCTTTCAGGGCAGGTATATACATGATATGTATTATCTGTATGAGTTTAGCTCATAATATTGCCGCGTGAGAGCCGTTTAATCTGCGTGATCTAGAGCAGTAGAAAATGCGTCCTGGGTTGGATCTGTACTACGTATACAGATCCTGCACAATGTCTTCCAACGGCAGGTTAGGAACTAGATGATCTAGATGATCTATCTGATCTAGATGCTCTATCTGATCTAGATGATCTATCTGATCTAGATCACGATCTGACCTTTAGGTTCCAGCACGATCTAGGGAAAAATTCCGTGGTTGGATATGTACTATACAGATCCTGCGCAACACATCATAACGACAGGTGAGGAATTAGATGATCTAGATGATCTGTGTATAGATAGATAGATCATCATCTGTCCGAGGTGTGAAAAGTTCCCAGGGGATTGAGCTGGGAACCAACTAAAGGTGACGACAGAAACGAAAACACAGGTACATAATTAACAGCGTAAACGTGATCCCAAAACAAATAAAATGACAGCGTAAACGTCGTCACAAAAAACATAAAAAGACAGCATACCATACCAGTCAGTCTATCATCTAAATAGTCTAGCCGGTCGCCCCGGTGATCTAGCAGTTAACCACGAACACACCTAAGATTGGTTTCGGGGGTTCGAGTCTCCGTATCGAATTTTCCATTCTCAAATGACTACAACTACTGTCGAGAGCGCCTATTACAGCGTGGGTATGATATATAGGCACAATTCGACGAGAATCGACGAGGGAAGAAAGTGTCGAAACCTCCTCACGATAAAAATGCAAGGCACGTACCGTAGTGGGGAGGGGGGAGAGGAGCCTACTGCTGTGTGACCCAGGATCTGAGTTACGACTATTAATAGGAAGGAGAGAGAAAAGAAGGGCCAAGGTAATAAATGGGACGGGAAAAAGAAAAAGAAAAAAAAAGTGATGCCAATTTGTTTTAAAAAAAAAAACGAAAAACCACAGTGTAGTTGTAGGCAGGAAGAGCTCACCTGACGACGAGGCCAGCCCTAGCCGCCGGAGGCTTGGGCAGGTCCTGCAGTGGCAGCGCGTTGAAACCGTCGAAATCGTCGTCGAAGTCATCCCCGTCCCCCGCGCCCCCGTGCAGAGAGGCTTCCGACCGAAACATTACCACGGGGCCCTACCGCACGCACGCACACACGGGAATGATACAGGGGGCAGAAAAAAACGAGAACAACCACAATCACAGGAGAGATAGAGAGAAAGAGAGAGAGAATCACGAGATAGGTGAATTCAAGAAAGAGAGAGAGGGAGAAAATGGAGAGATATTCAGTAGATATAAGAGTTAAGAGAGAAAAGGTGCATACTAAAGAGAGAACTAGACGAACAGAATGAGCAACGAAAATGGACAACGAAAATGCCCAACAGGTTACCTCGTTTAGGAGTACACCCACGTTCCGGCGACAAACTACTTGGAATTAGAGGGGTGACAAAAAATGCAGCGGTAAAAGGGTTAAAATAACGAAACTAGAGATTGCCAGATGAGGCAGGGAGAGAGAGAGAGGTGCGTAGAATAACAGATATCATATATATATACGTATGCAAGAGAGATCGCGAGGAAAACGAGAGCTAGCCTCAAGATCCTATCGAACTCGATTATCATTGGATATCCAACACTACTACTATTCATAATACAGCAGGGGTCCTCCAATAAGGCGGTGGTTTGCCTTTAGAGCAATATGACCGCCTTATAGAGGAAGCCGCCTTATTCATTCCAGCTTATGAGTGCAATTCCCCAGTCACGCCAAGCGACTTTGACCGCCTTATATCGGGATACCGCCTTATCATACTCAGACCACCTTATGGAGGGACCCCCACTGTATTACTACTGGCTCCACCCCGACCCCGCAGGGTACACCACGCCACACCACGCCACGCACCTTTTTCTGAACACAAAGCATGAGGACGTTGACATGGTAGGCGAGGGTCTTGCGCTTGATAGTATCCTCCTCCTCGCCATCCCACGTCTTCAGGCATCCGCCCGTTTCTTCGCAAGTGCTCTGAGGGAAGCAAGTGCACGAAAACATGTTCTCAGTATTGTTATTAGTACGTACGTACGTACGTACGCAGTCGTTCTTTCACGCAAAAAAAAAAAAATCTTAGAAAAGTATTCATACCAGATCGTTCACGAAAGTATTTCAGTTCCCCAGAACTTTACTCGTACGATGGGGTCGTTTTTTCACGAAAACACTTCCTCAGAATTTGATTTGCATGCGATCGTTCTCAGTGGTGGTCGGTGGACCGCGGGGCCGCGCGGACCTCCAATTTTCCAGCTCCCGTTGGGCGGTATATACCAGGCAAAAACATTTTCCAAGAATTTTATTCATACGGGGCCGTTTGGTCGTCGGAGGACAGCAGCGCCACCGAGGAGTTCAATTTTCCAGGTCCGGATGGGAGTTGCCAGGAAAAGGGGCGTTATGATGCCGCAGGGGCGTGGAGAGGTCGCATAACCCTTTTTTTACTGCACTACGATACAGGAAGCGTGCTACGACCTGGTACAAAAGGTGTAGGGCATACCTTTTTTTGGCTGAAACGTTTTCTGAACGATCTATCAATAGGCTCCTTATCCCAAAACCGTCGGGATTTCATTATTGTGTTGCAATATTTTTCATTTCATGCTTCGGCCATGGGGATTGTTCATCCGGTACCATTTTCAGTTTCCTCTATTAATACTCTATTAATACAATTCAGTTTTTGGGTGAGGCATAGAGTATAGAGCTCCTCAAGTGATAAGTGACCACCCTTATAAGGCAAAAACATGGTGTACCTGCATGCAGGCTACCGTACTATTAGTAGCATGCGTCACAGAAACCCAAATCTGGCTCTAATTCCAAGTAAATTGATCCCACTTTAGGGGGAGTTGCAGTCCCACGTTGAGGGGTTAAGCACTTGGAAATAGACTGAGATATAGGTTACTGCTGTGCTAACTGTACAGTAGTGCACTATAATAGTAAAAGGGTTGATGGGACGGTGCTGGCTGGTAGTATATATAAATATGTGCAGTGTGATGAAGCTACACGGCGTACAAGACAAAAGCGTCAGTAACTAATCAACGGATACATGCACGTCTACTGCGTCGTGCAGCCAACCGCAACGTATACAGGTGAAACCATCAAACCGAAGAGTG
>MEHQ01002060.1:676543-738189 GCA_008828725.1 Saccharina japonica | reverse complement strand
TGATATTATTTTTTTTTTTTTTTTTTTGTGTGGTGGGGGGGGGGGGGGGGGGGGGGGAGGGCAACGTAGTGGCGTTAGTTGGCCAGCGTGTCATGGCGGCGTTCAGTATATAATGGGTCACAAAAGAAACTCCTACGACGTACCTGGTAAGTATTATAGGCAGCAAGTCTAACCCATTACATCGACCCGCTTGGGACGTCGAGGAAGACAGCGACCAACAAACACTTAGCAAAACAAAATCATTATTTCTGGCCCTGCAGATATATTATATATATATATATATATAATCCTCGTTTGGAATCTGATGGTGAATATCGAAGACCACACGGGGCATTACTAGTCCCGGCAAGAGTGGCAGCTACTATTAATAGTAATAATAGTATAGCTACTAATAGTATAGCTACTATTACTAGTAATAGTAGTCTAGTTTTGGTGTTATGATATGTTATGAATCGTCCGCCGCGACAAGTATCGTAGTGAACACACAACCAAGTATTGCCCACCTCGAACAGACAATCTGACTCTTACTGGATGACCTATAAGCAGTAGACCTTTCAAGGCAGATCTATTCCCGATCTGGCATGATCTATTATCTGTATCTGTAGCTCATGTTGTCGGGTAGGACCCCTATAACCCGCAGGATCTACCACGTGTTTCCTGAGTTCGACCTGTACGATGCAGCTCCTGCACAACTAGATGATGGAGGTGTGAAAACAAAGCGAGCGCGCAAGCAAGCACGAGCAGGATCACTTCACGTATCGCTGCCTGCGCCCGTGCTGAGTATACGTACGCCTCCAGTTCGGACAACAAGTTTGGCACAACAAGCTTGGCGCCCTCCAACGAAGCAGGCCGATGCTGTAACTGTAATCGACATATTTTTCTCGTCACTCCTCTCTCAGGTTCTAAAACTGCCATCTCGACAATTATTGACCAGGCAATGAAAGCGGGAACGTGGTCCACCACAAAAAAAAATAGGGCCGCCAGAGTCCATATATAGGGGGCGGACACCGATCAAGTCGCGACTGACTTCCTCTCGCGTAACCAACGCCGAAAATGCAATACGAGTAGTTACACTCTGGCGCAGGCACCCTATAACCCCTTCTTTGAACTCTATACCCACGTTTTCGGAGACGAACTACTTGGAATTAGTGCGGGGAAGGAAATGTTCGCAGCACCGTATCACACCGGGTGATAATATTATCACACCGGGTGATACGATAACACACCCCCCCCCAATGTTTGCTGGTTTTCTTGACAACGACTATTACGGAGGATCATAGTAAACAGGACCAAATTATTTTATTAATAGTACAAATATGTAGATATATAGGTTTTTGTGTACGGAAGGTCCTGATTACTATGGTCCTCCGTGATAGAGAGGGAAAATGCCGAGCGACGCGTCCTTTTTTAATGTTTGTTTTCTTCATCCCATTTATGATATTCGCCCTTATTTTCTCTCTCCCTCTTTATTTAGTCGTAACTCAGATCCGGGGTCACTCGGAAGTAGGCTCTCCTCCTCCCTCCCCACTACGGTACACTACGGTACGTGCCTTTGCATTTTTATCGCGAGAAGATTTCAGTGCTTCCTTCCCTCGTCGACTCGAGTCGTCTGTGGACAGATACATCTCCACGATAAGTTTTCCAAAGCCATCGATTTCGCTGTGTGAGCCCACCAATATTTAGCAGAAAACTCGGGCTTTAAAAACATAATTCCCGGCGATGTGGTTATATACCTCACGTGTTATGCTTACGGTCAAGTTGACTGTGCTGTAATAGAGAAGGAGAACGCGTCGGAAATAGATGACGGCTACGAACAGCATTGACCACCACACGGGCCGGCCCGGACTGCTGGGATACGCACGGGCCGGCCCGGATTGCTGGGACACACACGGGCCAGCCCGGACTGGGCCTAGTCTGGAGTGTGTAACGTAAGTAGAAGTAGGACACGCACACAGCACGACGATACCTGTACTGATCGATGCATGATTTTTCCTATATATGGTGCAAGGTTGGCAGACAATACCACCAGCCCGGGGTCTGGTGGGGTAGGGGGGTTGTGTCCGATTTGCGCGCGCAGCGTGATGGTGCTTGAAAAAGAAAGTCCATTTGGCCACGCTTGTCATATCATGTCACGCTTTCGGCCGCCATTATATTCGCGCAAACACCTATAAAACCCAGTCTCGAGTATATAAAACCACACCAAGCATAGTAATGGTATGCTAGGGATAGTAGACTTGAAAAAAAAAAAGGTTGTCTGTTTCGGGGAGACGAGGTAGACTTGCTTTCTTAGTTGGTAGGTCTGTCGGTAAAGCAGGTGGGCCGCTTGGAAGATCGGTCGGTCCGTCGTTCCGTCGGTACACCAGTAAAACGGTGTGAGATGAGGTGCGGTCAGGTCAGGTGCGGTGACCCCAGGTGACCTCTGGTCAGGTCAGGTGAGCTCAGGTCAGGTCAGGTCAGGCCAGGTCAGGGTGAAATCAGGAGACACTTTGTATCCATACTCGACCCTCAAAACACGGCTGCAAGATCCACGTGCCGTCAGCGATTTGCCCAGATCTCGTACCGTACACCACCGAAACAACAGCCACCGAGCGTTAACCGAGGACACCCAGTAGAGGGTAGAGGTGTACTCAGCAAGGAAGCGCGCAAAAGGCGGTCCGGGCCTTCACGCCATGACTATACCCCCATCGCTCGCTCCAGCATACACTGCGCATGACGCCCCCTGGGCCGGCCTGGACGGCCGCCGCCGTGACCCCCCCTTCTCAACAAGCGGGACGAGGGCGCTTTCACGAAGAGAGGATCACCTCCACCGTCGGGGCGTGTACCCGGCCTGACGCAAGAGGAGAATTCGCTCCTTGAAAGCGGTCACGTTCAGCTCATGTAAGGAGGGGTGGCAGCGGTGGCCGTCCCAATCGGTACAGAGGAATAACATCCCCGTACATCACCACGCAAGACAGGACAGATAGCACATACCCTTCGGAATATTATTTCCAACCTATTTTTCTCGGGAACAAGGCGAGAGTCCAAAACGTCGCGATACGTTCTACGAAGTCGTACTCGGTATACCGGTATACTAATAAGTATTATTAAGAATCTTTGGTGTTGCCGAAAAAAAACGAAGAGCGTCGACGAGCAGGGGGGATACCGAATGATCCCCACGCGCGATAAGAATGGAGGGACGACACCCATGGCCACGGCTTGTCCAGAAGGCCTTCGAACGTGATAAAACGAATCCTCCCCCAAGGGTCGAGCTGGAAGATTGATGCCAGGCATGAGCGAAGACAAAAACTAACGCATTGCGGGCAGGAGAAGATCTACCATGCGTAGTGTAAGCAGGAGGAGATTACCTGGTGCCTGGTATTCATAGTTTATTTCGCGTTTTGTTGTGGCGTTGGTTCTCCGTTTTTATTTTATTTCGAGCATACGTATGCATGATACTACCCACGAATATTTGCTGGTACTATGTGATACGGGAGGGCATACCACAGGCCGTACCACCGTTCCCATGCGTACAGATACTGCGGTGCACGTATTATTTCGTACCAGGTACCTTTTTTTCCTTCCACCTGGGCGCTTTTCGCTATGCTAGCCTGTTTTATAACCACCAGGGAAAAAAATCAGGGCAATGAGCTATTACCGGGGAACATACTGTAGTAATCAGGACCAAATATATATGACTTATCAATAGTAAAAATGTTGGAATCTAAAGATTTGTGTCTGTCATGGGTCCTGATTACTGCGTATGCCCTCCCCGGTGACAATGTGATAACATCGCATCTTGGTGTAATTGCGCGATTTGGTACGATTCGATGAACTTCGACGAGCAGTGGATGGCTGAATTGAACCCTACCCCTACCAGTATGCGCTATGAACTATTACCCCTACCAGTATGCGCGATACAAGTGAAGGCAGGTGAGGTGTATACCAGCGGGGAGAAAAAAAAATACGTGTGACGACGGCTGGTCCACAACGCCATTGAGGCTAAAAAATTCACACCTCGAACAGATCCGATAGATCATTCCCACTTCATGATCTATACGTATATCGTATAAGCAGTAGACCTTTCAGGGCAGATAAGGTCCTGATCTGAGTCACCTACGAGTAGCTCATGTTACCGGGAGGGAGCCGCATAATGTGCACGATCTATGCCATATTTCCTTACAGCAGGATCTGAACTATACAGATCCTGTGCAACACATCATAACGGCAGGTGAGGATCTAGATGATCTAGATGATCTATAGATGATTTGCAGATAGATGGATCATGATCTGTCCGAGGTGTGAAAAGTTCCCAGGGTATTGAGCTGGGAACTAACTAAAGGTGACGACAGAAACGAAAACACACGTACAGAACTAACAGCGTAAACGTGATCCCAAAACAAATAAAATGACAGCGTAAACGTCGTCACAAAAACATAAAAAGACAGCATACCATATCAGTCAGTCTATTATCTAAATAGTCTAGCCGGTCCCCCCGGCGGTCTATTAATAGCAGTTAACCACGAACACACCTAAGATTGGTTTCGGGGGTTCGAGTCTCCGTATCGAATTTTACATTCTCAAATGACACCAACTACTGCCGAGAGCGCCTATTACAGCGTGGGTATGATATAGGCACAATTCGACGAGATTCGACCAGGGAAGAAAGTGTCGAAACCTCCTCACGACAAAAATGCAAGGCACGTACCGTAGTGGGGAGGGGGGAGAGGCGCCTACTGCTGTGGGACTATTAATAGGAAGGAGAGAGAAAAGAAGGGCCAAGGTAATAAATGGGACGGGAAAAAGAAAAAAGAAAAAAAAAAGTGATGCCAATTTGTTTGAAAAAAAAAAAAAAACACACACACACACAGACAGTGTAGTTGTAGGCAGGAAGAGCTCACCTGACGACGAGGCCAGCCCTAGCCGCCGGAGGCTTGGGCAGGTCCTGCAGTGGCAGCGCGTTGAAACCGTCGAAATCGTCGTCGAAGTCATCCCCGTCCCCCGCGCCCCCGTGCAGAGAGGCTTCCGACCGAAACATTACCACGGGGCCCTACCGCACGCACGCACACACGGGAATGATACAGGGGGCAGAAAAAAACGAGAACAACCACAATCACAGGAGAGATAGAGAAAAAGAGAGAGAAAGAGAGAGAGAATCACGAGATAGGTAGATTCAAGAAAGAAAGAGAGGGAGAAAATGGAGAGATATTCAGTAGATATAAGAGGTAAGAGAGAAAAAGGTGCATTACTAGAGAGAGAGAACTAGACGAACAGAATGAGCAACGAAAATGGACAACGAAAATGCCCAACAGGTTACCTCGTTTAGGAGTACACCCACGTTCCGGCGACAAACTACTTGGAATTAGAGGGGGACCAAAAATGCAGCGGTAAAAGGGTTAAAATAACGAAACTAGAGATTGCCAGATGAGGCGGGGAGAGAGAGAGAGGTGCGTAAAATAAGAGATATCATATATATATATGCAAGAGAGATCGCGAGGAAAACGAGAGCTAGCCTCAAGATCCTATCGAACTCGACTATCATTGGATATCCAACACTACTACTATTCATAATACAGCAGGGGTCCCCCAATAAGGCGGTGGTTTGCCTTGAGAGCAATAATATGACCGCCTTATAGAGGGAAGCCGCCTTATTCATTCCAGGTTATGAGTGACATTCCCCAGTCACGCCAAGCGACTTTGACCGCCTTAAATCGGGATACCGCCTTATCATACTCAGACCGCCTTATGGAGGGACCCCCACTGTATTACTACTGGCTCCACCCCGACCCCGCAGGGTACACCACGCCACACCACGCCACGCACCTTTTTCTGAACACAAAGCATGAGGACGTTGACATGGTAGGCGAGGGTCTTGCGCTTGATAGTATCCTCCTCCTCGCCATCCCACGTCTTCAGGCATCCGCCCGTTTCTTCGCAAGTGCTCTGAGGGAAGCAAGTGCACGAAAACATGTTCTCAGTATTGTTATTAGTACGTACGTACGTACGTACGCAGTCGTTCTTTCACGCAAAAAAAAAAAAATCTTAGAAAAGTATTCATACCAGATCGTTCACGAAAGTATTTCAGTTCCCCAGAACTTTACTCGTACGATGGGGTCGTTTTTTCACGAAAACACTTCCTCAGAATTTGATTTGCATGCGATCGTTCTCAGTGGTGGTCGGTGGACCGCGGGGCCGCGCGGACCTCCAATTTTCCAGCTCCCGTTGGGCGGTATATACCAGGCAAAAACATTTTCCAAGAATTTTATTCATACGGGGCCGTTCGGTCGTCGGAGGACAGCAGCGCCACCGAGGAGTTCAATTTTCCAGGTCCGGATGGGAGTTGCCAGGAAAAGGGGCGTTATGATGCCGCAGGGGCGTGGAGAGGTCGCATAACCCTTTTTTTACTGCACTACGATACAGGAAGCGTGCTACGACCTGGTACAAAAGGTGTAGGGTATACCTTTTTTTGGCTGAAACGTTTTCTGAACGATCTATCAATAGGCTCCTTAACCCAAAACCGTCGGGATTTCAATATTTCATTACAGTTTTGGGTTGCAAGATTTTTCATTTCATGCTTCGGCCATGGGGATTGTTCATCCGGTACCATTTTCAGTTTCCTCTATTAATACTCTATTAATACAATTCAGTTTTTGGGTGAGGCATAGAGTATAGAGCTCCTCAAGTGATAAGTGACCACCCTTATAAGGCAAAAACATGGTGTACCTGCATGCAGGCTACCGTACTATTAGTAGCATGCGTCACAGAAACCCAAATCTGGCTCTAATTCCAAGTAAATTGATCCCACTTTAGGGGGAGTTTAGTTGCAGTCCCACGTTGAGGGGTTAAGCACTTGAAAATAGACTGAGATATAGGTTACTGCTGTGCTAACTGTACAGTAGTGCACTATAATAGTAAAAGGGTTGATGGGACGGTGCTGGCTGGTAGTATATATAAATATGTGCAGTGTGATGAAGCTACACGGCGTACAAGACAAAAGCGTCAGTAACTAATCAACGGATACATGCACGTCTACTGCGTCGTGCAGCCAACCGCAACGTATACAGGTGAAACCATCAAACCGAAGAGTGTGACACTAAAGTATGACACTGCTGCTGCTGCTGCTACTGCTGTGGCACACCCCGAACGTATCACTACTGCAGTAGAAGTACCAAGTACCAGCATGCTGGACATATAAACTAGGCATGAATACAGCGCTGCAGACGCTATCATACGGAGGTAAGGCGCAATAAAAAACAACCCGCAACGTGGACATAGCCTCGGTTCCCTTTTGACCTCCCGAAACCCACACCACCACGAAACCAACCGCCACCACCACCACCACCACCACCACCACCGCCGCCGCCTCCGCCACCACAACCATGCCACTGCCACCACCACTACCACCACAAACCACCCCCATCGTCACTACCACCGCTACCCCCACCACCACTACCAACGGCCACAAGAGAAAACCACGACACCACACGCCACGCAACACGCAAGGTAGCAAAGAGTCTTTCATTCGCCCCTCACCTTCAGTACCGTCTCCGTCGCCGATAACGCGTAGCCGATGCCGCCACCCCCGCCGACCAACCCTCCACCCCCCTCCCCCCTTCCCCCCTCCGCCCTTCCTCCAAGGATGAGCGAGAAGAGACGCTGGTCCCACCGGAAAGGCTTGCCGCAGAGCTCTGCACCCACGGCCCCCCTGGCGCCTTCAGTGAGCGCGTCCATGTCAATGCCAATCGGCACGCCGGAGTTGCTGACGCCTGCCGTGGCGTGTTTCCCGTCAGAAATTAGGATAACCGCCCCAGGTTCGGTGCACCATGGGCTGCGGCCCTTGCCCCTGAGGAGGCGTGGGCGGGCGCGGGGGTGGGGGATGGCGTGCGGTAAGGAGCGAGGTTGCGAGTGCAGGTCGGGCTTTACCCTTGGAAAATGTTAAGGGTTACGCGTTGAGAATTGCACCCACGTTTTTCGGTGAAATCTACTTGGATTTTGTGTGGGATAACTTTTGCAGTAGAAAAAAAAGGTCAAGGTTGTCGGGTCGTAAATTGGGAAAGCGGGAGGCAAACATGCGCGAAGGGTTTCAGCGGACGTCGCATTTGATACCGTCCGTGTCCGTGCATCTGCCTGGGGTACGGATGCGGACGGTCACGCCATAATTACCTACTGTACGTAAACACGGTAAAATCAAGAGGCATCACTACATAGTTGCACAAGTTCTACTACCGTCCCCGCTGCTGCTGCTGCTATATACTGCTCCTGCTGCCGTGCTGTGCCATTGGCAGTGATAGCCACGGCGGCAATTACGAACATGATGCGGGTACTGCTGCTGTGCGATACGTAGAGGAAAACTTCAGCGCCCGTCCCGATAACGCTGCTGCCGTTACCCGTGGCGGTGATGAGAAGGATCATCCTGCTGGTACAGCTCTTGTAAGATTCTGGTAGTGGATACTTTGGTCGATAGCGTCGTATATAGCGTTGCGTCAATATAAGGCACCACTCTCGTCTGCCTCACCAGGTGTCCACCCCATTTCGAAGACGGTGCTGCCCCAGCATGTGAAACGCCTTTCCTACAGCCGGGCCTGCGGGATTCTGTCCGCTGGGCTTCAGTTTCTTCAGCTGCTCCTGAAACCTGTCCACACAACGCAACAACCGCGCTTGCAAAAATGAACACAATTGTGTCTTTACGGCAGATCCTAAACCGCTACGCCTCCGCAGCCTTGCAAAACGAAAAACAAAAAACGTTTCATCAACCACCGCAGCAGTTACACGGCAGTTCGACCCGGCCGCCACTAACCTGCCGCGACGAAAACCGGTGTTTCGTCGGTAGCGTATTACCGGGTGTTGCCGGCCAAGCACCTCCCGCAACGCAGCCTACAATAGCATACCAGGTACAGTAGTAGTATTGCTGCAGTACAGACATTAGTCAGCAGTAGAAGTAGTAGCAGTAGAGTACGACCTTCATGGGGTTTGAGTTAGTTGGCGAAGGCAAGAGCGAGTACCTGCGAATGAGCAAGGACTTGCTGTAAATCCTTCAGCGCCATTGCCCTTCGTGTTTTATCAACAGAATGGTTGGAGATTGAAGACAGCCTCGGCGGGCTAACGACCAACCCGCGCGCACGTCGCTGACATTGACGTATTAATGTCGTAAACAACGCTCAGTGCTCGCAATACAAATGAGAACACGCACCGTTTCGCCGACCACCGACATCCAAAACACGCCTCGCACGGTCTGCAACTCCTCAGGAATACTGGCAGAACTACACACGACCTGATGTACAACTGTAGCTCGAGCAATACGAGTAGAAATATTTCTGCAGAAACGAGTCATAATACAGACATTAGACTTGCGTCTTCGTTTCGAGGTCACCATAGTAAAGTAGGATCATTAATAATGGCCGTCAAAATCTCAAAATTCGAAAATTCAAACTTCAAAATAACAAATAGCAATGATTCCAGATCCGTCGTCCCGGCGTGCGGTACCAACGCCGTTCCTTCGCGCCTGGGAGTTCCTAAAAAAGGCGTTACTTGAACGGAGTCCTTTGTTTCTCTCTTCCCGTGCCGTTGCAAGGACTGACCCCCGCCCCCGAAGAGACGCGTGGTCAATGGTCAAATGACTAAGGCAAGGAACAGATCAGAACGCCCCCCCTGGTCGGTGAAAACCCGACATGCTCCGTCCCGGCAGAGTATTATAGGTATGCGAGGGTTTATGGTCATACGACTACGGCCATGCATGAAAATGAAGTACCCCCCCCCCCCCCCGACTACGGCCATGTATGACATGAGTCCCCCCCCCCCTCCCCTCCCACCTCAGCCCCGCCCCCTTTCTTACCTGGCCATCCTTTTTTCTGGCTTGTCCCCCCAGTCTGCCCATGACGTCTTGACGTTGCCAGGCCAGTCCTCCGTCGTGAGCAGGAGGCAGTTCGTGATCAGGACGTGGTGGGAGGGGGTCTGCCTGCTCTTCACCGTCATCTGCCCGACGATGTCCTTCGCATGGTCCAGGAGCGAGCGGCCGCCCGACGTTTTGGCTGCCATGGACTCGCTCGTGTCGATCACGAACGCCACAATCATGTTGGCTTGGTGCTGGTGTTGCTGCGACATGTTTCGTGCTTCCTGCTCGTATCACAAGGCAAAAGGGTCCGTCCGCTTATAATATGCTTGAGCTGCTTGCAGCTGCTTAGCTGCTCCTCTGCCGTTGTCCTCGATGTCTTGGTGAGGAGGTGTCTTCGCCGGTTACTGCTAGAGTGGCGGGTGCGTGGTGTCCTTCGTGAGGCTGCGAGCGGGGAAGAAAACACAGAATGGGCGAGGTGGCCACGTTTGTTTATGATAGCTCTAACTTGGTCCACAACGGGAGGGTGGGGGTAGTGGGGTGGGAGGTTGCCGCCGCTCCTGTGCTCGCATAAAACGCAACATTGGGTGTACCTGCTGGTACCTGGTACAGCGTGGCGGACACACACGCAGACATGCAGACACCATACATAGTCTTGCACGCGTGACGATGTGATGATAGACGACGTTCCCCGCAAGCAAGCAAGGCGGTAAATACAGCATTGATCTACCTGGTATTACGAAGCAGTAGACCAACATGACAGAAGGCAGACTCGCTGAGAGTATGTCGAAGGCTGAGTATAGTACCCCCAGCAGCCATGATGGCTCCTACCAAATTCAGACAGAAAAGCGCCCTGATTTCTTCATGACGCTTTTTGTTGGTAAATCCGCTGTGGTATCCAACGCAATACAACTTGAGACTGCTATTGGCGCTGCTTCGTGCGCCACTCTGGTCGACCACGGCACGAAACACCTCGAGGTCTACAGGGATCTCACCGTGTCCGTGCTGCAAGGCTGTCTGTGCTGCCAGCAAAGGTCCAACCTCCGACTTCAGGCGTCGAAATATGGATGGCGCTCGTCCTGGGCAAAGAGTGAGAGTTTGTTGGAGTTTGCAGATTTCAAAAATGTTTTTCGTGACCACCGCTATTTCGCGAAGCCTTGAAAAACCCACTCGTCAAGCTTGGCAGCCCCAGGAGCTCGACGAGGTGTATCATCCACGCCACCACGGCCGTAGTCGCTGCTGCTTTATTTGCCCTCTGGCTTGCCAACAGGAAAACCCCGAACCCCTCTATATGTTGACAAATAAAAACTTAGTGGAAACCCCTTATCTCCGCGGGTGGCATTTCGTTCACTTTTTTCACAGCAGCTGAACGAAAGGGACAGGAAAGGCGAGTCCCCGAATGTGTCCGAAGCAAGTTCTCTATTGGTCCCGTGTGATTGTTGGGCATGCACAAAGGCTTCCAGCGCAGAACATATCTGGAACATCTACCTTATTGATTGCTCGAAACTTTAGTGGAACATTACATTTCAACTTATCCTTCCGCTCACCCAACCCACCCTAACCTTTCCAGCGTGTGTCCCGAGAGGTATTCTGTCTGTTTGGCTCTTTGTTACAGTAGTAGTAGTAGCTCATGTTGTCGCTTTGCCGCCCTGCATCTCTCCGATCACCCGGATGCATCTCCCTCTCCGAGGTGTCCGTACTCCGGTTAAAGCTCTGACAATGTACGAGTTGGCTCTGCTTCACGATACAGCGGCGTAAGTCTGTCGGTCCCCTGGTACAGAGCGAAAGGCTGTCTGCCACCCCCTCTCAAATGGGCATGTGGGTTTGTTGTGCCCGTTGTCCCGTTCGTCGCTCGCGGCCGTACCGTACGAGCGTAGTATCCGTTGTTCCTACATATGTACGCGTACGTTGACTGCTGTGCCTACTGCTGTGTTCTCCCCCACCCCACAGCAGCCAAAGGGTTACAACACTCAACACTGCTGCTGCTCTGTATATACCCCAAGTTTTTCCTACTCTAATTCCAAGTAATTTGTCCTCAAAACTAGGGCGCAATTCAACGGGTTGTTCCACAGGGGTTCAGGTGTTAACATAGAACTGCAGTCCCGTTTTGGGGACAAACCACTCTAATTCTAAGTAATTTGTCCCCAAAACGGGACTCCAGTCCTATACGAGTAAGGGTTAATAACTGGTCCCACGAATTTGGGGACAAAATACTTGGAATTAGTGTGCGGCATTTTTTCCAGTTCTGAATGGGTTAAGGGGTTGTCAGCTTTTGGGTCTTTGGCTTTTGGTTTTTTACATACCGGCAGGCGTAGTCTTGATCGCGCTGCGTGTTGGCCTGCTCCCTGCCAAATGGCTCTGCTGACTGCTGACTGCTCACCCACAGAAAAGTATGAAGTTTCGAGTGGCTTGTGCTTGTGTGGCACGATCCGAAGAATAACGACAGGAACAGACCATATCATACCTGGTACCTGGTAGCAAACATAAACCCACGATCATCCTACGGCTGTCTGCTGCTGTATATATGCATCACACATGCAAGGTTCCCCTTCGGGATTGTGGTTGACTCCAAATCCCGGGGGTGTCGCAAGCTGAGAAGGGAGAACAGAGCAGGCGTTCGTTCCTCGTACCAGCTATGTACGTACTAGAGCGTACTCGTAGCCACCGGGCGAGAACGAAGAGCACTTGAACAAAAGTGTGGAGGGCGTAAGCTTTATTTTTACCCATCCGCCGGAGGATTAAAAAAACAAAAAAACAAAAAAACTTAAAACAAAAAGTCTTGAAAGCTTCGTGTACCCGTACGAAGAAGAAAATAAAACTACTTACGTAGCCACCGGGCAAAAACAACCGGGCAAGAAACACCGGCCAACCCAAACGAGTTTGTAGTTACACTACGTATCAATAGTAGTAATTCTACCCAAGAACCCCAACGCAAAGAAACCAGGCTTGTGCGCGTGTGCAATTGCGATACAATACTCGTACATACTCGTATTATAGACGGGCTGCACTATATCACTACGTACGCGTATCTACACCAACTCCTGCTCAACCGCATCGTACGGCAGTAGTTCAAACTTCAGTAGTACGTACGTAGGTAATGCCGTCGTCGATGCCTTGGTACCTCACACCGTGTCTGGTAGGTAGGCTTGTAGAGCATACCGGTAGGTCAACATGGCACATGGCCCTTTTCGGAGAAATTCGCGGACTCCCTCCCGCAGGGTGTCCTTGTTTATTGTATACGTACACTGTACCGGCATTCTAACGGCACTGCTTTGCTGTTTCTTGTGTCATTTTGCATCCCATGTTGAACCGTTAAAACCTACCAGGTATGTATCATCATTCCTCGTTCCTTATGCGCAACAAAGTGCCGGTATCATACTATTTTGTAAACACAGAGCAGAAATAGTAACCGCGTGTTGTTGCTGTTGAACGAATTCGTCAGCGTCGAACAAGGGGGGGGGGGGAGAGAAGAGACCCCTGCCCTGTCAGCCGCGGTATTCGTGCTCGCATCAATTCATAAGTTGAAAAAATGATGCTGTTTTAGTATGGTAGGGTTTTGACATGAGACTGGGATTTTTTTCCCGGCTGTGTTTTTTTGCTCTGCCTCAGGCACACGGCACACGGTGGCCACCACCCCGATCCGGAACTCTAGCCCTAACCCCAACTCTGTAACCTTGTTGTCATGTTTGATGGGCTGCTGCTGTTGCTGCTGTCTGGCGCGTGTTTATGACATGTACCGCTCTTCTCTCCGTGTGCCTTGCCCCGCAACACTTGTCTTCGCCGCACCACAGCACCAGAGCCTGTATTGGTACCCGATATTTATTTCTGGGAGATATATTTCACTACAGCAGGACAGGCATCTACCCCCTCCTCCTTCTTCCACTGACCACCCTCGCTGAGCCATGAGCTTCCTCGGCAACAGACGAGGCCCTCGAGGTGGCGAACACTCCCACGGCAGCCACTCCCACGCCCCGGGAGGGCCACAGTGTTGCCACAACCACGGGCCCTCCCCTCCCCACCAGCAGCCTGCCGGAGGAGCTTTGGGAAGGGGGTCACCTAGGGTGGTGCAGCCAGGGATGGAGATGCTGCCGACCGGCGCTGGGGGCATGCCCGGGATGGCCGGCGGCGATGAGGAAAGCACGGGTGCGCTGCTGGGTGTGAGCAACTTGCAGGAGAGCTTGAGGGGGGCGCCTGCTGATGTCGTGGGCGCGGCAGAGCGGTTGTCGCTGATCCCGCCCATGATGGGGGGCGGGCTGGGGGGCGCGCTGGGGGGTGGGGTGGAAGGGAGGGTTGTGAGGGACGTGCCTGGAGAGGCGAGCACCGACATCGGAACGCTCAGCGTGAGTTGGTTGGTGCAGTGGTGGTATTCATGATGCTGTGGTGTGACGTTTGTGTTATCATTGCCATTCTGTAGTGACGGTGACGTTCTATTTATGTTGTGTGTACGTAGTCGTATATACATATGGTTCGTTTTTCGGGATTCAAGTGGTACGAATGTGTGATACAAGCAGCATGACACGAACGGTATCGTGCAAGCGGTATAGTATTTATATATAGAAAGGTAGGCCCTGAGCCCTGAAATCGATTTCCAGGCTATCGGTCGAGTACACGTATGATACTTCAAGTACATTCGTAGCCCGTTTTTAATGTACGCGTAATGTCGGCGCGCGGAAAATGCATTCCGTTCGTAACAGCTTCGTATAGGTCGGACCAACTGGAGGCACTGTGCGGCGCACGCGTTAGAAGTTCTGCCGCCTACTGCTGTCGTTGGGACGAGGGACTACTACTGCTGTAATCGGCACTACTACTCTGTACCAGGTTCTCATCGGTTCTCAAAGTCACATGCAGTTTGCAACATTATCGTTTTCGAATTTTTTGTGCTAGCCCTGGTGAAAAACGCCTGAATACGTACTGGAAACCTCTACGCATGTTTTATTTAAGACCTTTTGGAGTTCGTTGTTCTTGCGAGCGGTTTCCACGTTTGTCCAATATGCGGTATTGCCGGTATATGATCGAATTATCCCACCAAGATTGCGATGAGTTTTGAGGATTTTTTTTATCTCACAGCTTTGGGTCAAATATATATATATATATATATATGTGGAAGACAGGACGTAGATACCTATCGTAGATCCCGTACACGCATGCGCGAAAGGACACGTCACCGCAAGACCGTCTCCTCTACCTCGACTTCGGCACCGCGTGAGAGACCACACATTTACATATATATATGTAATACGTCCGCTCTGAAACTTGCGGTGTTAATTCATACAAACATCCCTGGTTGGGGCTATTAATAGTGAACTTGAACTAATGTATTGTGACCAAAAACAGCGACAATAAGTCCGATGTTATCAAGCGACTACTAATACTGCACCTTCACAGACGCGCGCTTCGTTAGGGGTATAGTCTACATACAGTAGTATAGCACCTACATTCCTGAGGCTGTCCTCGCTTGAGAAGCCGGCCACCGCCTTCCTGAAATGTTGAAACCTGCGACCAATACAGCAGCTGTACACATCAACCTTCCAAATAACACATCGGATCCATCAATATTGGGTACGTAACTCCTCTCCTCATAACACAACTGTGATCTGCCATCCTCAACAACGTTCAGCATGAATGAGCTTCATCAACATCGATCGGTCATAAATAAACGCCTCCCGAAAGAAGCACGAAAACCAAAGGGGGAACCATAAAATGGAACCTATGGGAACAGTCTAACCCACTTGCCGGTCGCCCCGGTGGGCTAGCAGGTAACCACGAAACTTGTTAGCGTCAAGGTCACGAGTTCGAGCCCCCCTGTGTGCATGCCCGTAGGGGCTTTTTCTCGCAAAAAATCTTGACTAGCTGAAAGCGCGAGAGCGTGAGTTAGCAAAATTCGATGAAAATCGACGAGCGTTGGGAAGGCTGAACCCTCTGCGCGATAAAAAATCAAGGCAAGAACCGTAGTGGGGGAGGAGGGAGAGGAGCCTACTTTGTGACCCCGGATCTGAGTTACGACTAGGGAGGGAGAAAGACGGAAGTGCAAAGATAATGAATGGGATGGGAAAAAAAAAAAAAAAAAAAAAACGTTCTGCACCTACCACCGGCTGAACACATCATTACGTGCTCCTCTGCATTATTTTGTTAAACCTTAAGCCGCACTCAGTTTATCATGAGCGAAAACGTACGTAAGAGTACGAGTACGAGTTTCTCATTTTGACGACGCCAAATGTTGGGACCCGTGTGACGCGCTCTATTATATGGTCTATGGTAGGGGTATCCTATTAGTAAGTATAGCACCTGGGTTTTCTGAGGCTGTCCTCGCTTGAGAAGCCAAAAAACACCTTTCAGAAATGCCGAAACCTAAGCCCGATACACGATCGCGTGGGCGTTAACGGGGGAACACACAGTTTTAGGACCATATATTATTAGTAAAAATACTGGAATATATAGGTTTTTGTGTATGCGATCGGTCCTGATTACTATGGTCACCCGTGATAGGAGGTATCATACCTATCGAACAACCTTCGAAACTACTGCTGTATGCATCGGACATCGGACCCCGATAATATTGGGTGCCTACTACTGAAGCTGCTCAGAATAAGAGCTGGGTCAGTGACAAGTGTTTTGGCGCAAAAGTGTTGAGAGAGTGCCCCCAATACCTGCCGCAGCACGGCTCTACGTGGGAAACCCGTACATCAGTAGAAGTACCACTGTGCTGCTTGCGCCCGTGTGGTACAGCCCCTTGCGTCGCGGTTTGGACACACTCCCAACTCCCACCCACGCTACCCCGGGAGCTCAGACTGCTTGGTGTCGCCGGTGCTGCAGTCGTCATCCATCTGTTGCATGTACGAAGTATACGTATATCATAGACAGGTTTTTCTCCTTTAAGGCATGTCTTGAATCAATCCACTTTAAGGCATCCCTTCAAACCCCTTTAAGGCATCTATTGAAGCCCATTTGAGGCATCCCTTCAAACACATTCAAGGCATCCCTTTAAACCCCTTTAAGGCATCTATTGAAACCCGTTTAAGGCACCCATTGAAACCCATTTAAGGCATCCCTTCAAACCCATGGAATGCCTTGAATCCCTAAAGGGGTTTCACTCGGGGTCTTTTAAGTCTTAGTCGGCTACAGACCAGTACTACAGACCCGTCCGTCCGACCGCTGATGAAAGTGACTGCGCGCGTTCCGTGCCATGCAGCACGTTGCCAAAGCTTTGGTTTCCGATATTACTATGTTCATACGGTACACATGTACCAAGTACGTACAAGTATTAATATCTATACATACTTAACACCGTGTACCCTCGCTCCCTGTACAAAGCGCCCGAGAAGAGCAAGAGAGCCCCGCACCTACAACAACACGCTCTTCGGCCGCGTGTTTGAAGCGGGGTTGGATCTGAAACATCCCCTCTTTTTTTTCTCTTCTCTCTCTTTCTGCGCAGGAGGCGACCATCGCGAGCCAGCTCCTCGTTGCTGTCCGCACTAGGAATCTGCACGCCATGAGGCGCTTGTGTTCCGTGCGATCGGAGAGGCTGACGGGCGCACTGAAGCGGCGAGATGGGCAGGGGCATACGCTCATGCACTGGGCGGCGAAGGCAGGGGATGTGGAAATGCTTGAGCTCTTGGCAGGTACTTGGTACTTGGGTGTGCTTCCAAGTGTTGTACCACTCTGTCCGGATTTATAAGGGACGTTCGGGTGTTGACATTTTTAGTACCACACTGTACGTATATAAACATACATCTGACTCTAATTCCAAGTAACTTGGACCCTGAACGGGAGTGCGGTCCTAATAAGCCGCATGCCTAAAAGGGTTATTAAATGTTTGTACATAAACGATCACCTTACGCCGGACAGATAGGTAGAATACAGCAGTTCTTAATACTCTTGAAAACGTGGTGTAGCACCGTTTTTGTTTTATTTTAGTCTTCACTTTCAGGCACGTTCCTGCTCAATTCGCCGGAGCTTGCGCTCAGTGTCCGACCTTCTGGATATGGCGTGGTCCAAGTTGTCTTGCTTTCTCCCCTCGAGTACATGCCTTTGGTGTTGTTGACTATCAGACATCTGAATACTACCAGGTGTTTATATTATAACATACCAGGTACTGACTACTGCGGTTGCAACGCATTGCGCATGATGCATATATAGCATGACGGTGATAAACCAACACTGATTACTGCGACTTGAAAAAATGACGACTAGTACTCATACTTCTGACTTCTATAATACTGTTATTAACAGTCACACTCCCGACTACTGGTGTAAAGCTTACTCCAGACTATTGCTGCCAGTCGTACTCCTGACTACTGCTGTTTGTCATACTCCTGACTACTGCTGTTAGTCACAACATACTGACAACATAATGACGAACTGCTGTGAATGACAACATACTGCCAACATACTGACGTGTACCGCGGCGACGCGAACGGTTGTGTCGCATCCTAACAGACTGCGGATGCCCCACGACCGACTTCAGCACCGATGCCGTCGGCATGGCTCCCCTCCACTGGGCAGCGACGGAGGGGAGGCTGAGGGCGTCGGCGTGGCTTCTGGGGCCGGGAGGCGCAGATCCAGAAGCGCGCGACAAGCAGGTGGGATGCTGGGATAACTCTGGTGGTGGTGGTGGTGGTGGTGGTGTTGGTGTTGTGTTCACATTGAAACGTTATTTCTACCCATCGACATATATATAGCACACCCAGTGTCCGTATCAAGTATTGCCGCTATATACTGTGAAGACATGCATATTCTGCGGTTACCGACACTACGACACAGACCCTTTCCCTCCCCCTTTCCCCTTTCCTTTCCCTTGCCCTTCCCTTTCCTTTCCCTTTCCCTTTGGCGCTGTTACGACAGGGATGCACGGCACTAGTCATCGCCGCCCAGTACGGGTTCGTGGAGCTTGTGATATTTTTGACCAGCAAAGGCTGCGACCCGGCGTCAGTGGACAGCGTGGGAGACTCAGCCTTGCACTGGGCCGCCTATAAAGGTGGGCTATGTGTAACGGCTACGACGTGTATTGGCTGTGTGCAACGGATGCTTGCAACGGCTAATTGTAGCGGATATGTGTAACGGCTACGTGTAACGGCAAACATATACGTGTAACGGCTACGTGTAGCGGCTGTAGCGGCTGCGTGCAACGGTTGCTTCTAACGGCTACTTGTCATGGTTGTGTATAACGGCTACTCGTATGTTTAACGGCTACGTGTAACGGCTCAAGTGTAACTTCTAAGTGTAACGGCTAAGTGCAACGGCTAAGTGTAACGGCTACGTGTAGCGGCTGCGTGCAACGGCTGCTTGTAACGGCTACTTGTAGCGGTTATGTGTAACGACTACGTGTAACGGCTAAGTGTAACGGCTAAGTGTAACGGCTAAGTGTAACGGCTAAGTGTAACGGCTAAGTGTAACGGCTGAGTGTAACGGCTGAGTGTAACGGCTGAGTGTAACGGCTGAGTGTAACGGCTGAGTGTAACGGCTGAGTGTAACGGCTGAGTGTAACGGCTGAGTGTAACGGCTGAGTGTAACGGCTGAGTGTAACGGCTGAGTGTAACGGCTGAGTGTAACGGCTGAGTGTAACGGCTGAGTGTAACGGCTGAGTGTAACGGCTGAGTGTAACGGCTGAGTGTAACGGCTGAGTGTAACGGCTGAGTGTAACGGCTTAAGTGTAACGGCTTAAGTGTAACGGCTTAAGTGTAACGGCTTAAGTGTAACGGCTTAAGTGTAACGGCTTAAGTGTAACGGCTTAAGTGTAACGGCTTAAGTGTAACGGCTGAGTGTAACGGCTGAATGTAACGGCTGAATGTAACGGTGTAACGGCCAAGTGTAACGGTGTTACGTCTACAGTATATGTAACGACTATTACGGGGGACCATAGTAAATAGGACCAAATATCGCTAGTAAAAATAGGTAAATATATAGCTTTTTGTGTGTACCGTAGGTCCTATTTACTAGGCTCCCCCGTATTACGTGTAGCGGCTACATACGTGTACCGGCTAGCGGTCGTTGGCAAGTGCAACTTTCACCCATTGCGCTTCCGTTTCCGTCCTATCGTATTCATACAGTACATACTGCATTATCTCCTCGTCCACGAGCAAAAACTAATCCCACTGAGGTGCGAGGAAGAGCGTTAAAGCTTTCAGGTCCTGTCAACAATGGTTGGAATATGTGAGGAAGCACTATTCCAGCCGTGCCTCTTGTTTGCTACCGAACCAATCAACATCAGTCGTGTTGACTCGGTATTATCCTTACCCGACCAATCAGCATCAAGCCTATTGGTGCGGTGTTATTCTTACCGTATGGCTCCTTTACCGGCCCAATCCAATAACATTTTATGCTGTAGACGCGGTTCTATTTTTACCGTAACACTCCTTGCTGAACCAATCAGCATCGGTTCTGTTGACGTGGTGTTATCCATACCTTATTGCGTCTTACCGAGCCAATCAGCATCGATTGTGTTGGTGCGTTGTTATTATTACCATATGAATCATTGTATTGGACCAATCAGCATCAATCCTGTTTGGTGCGGTGTTATCTCCTTATCGAAATAAATCATCATCAAGCTTGTTCATGCGGTGTTATTCAAACCGCATGACTCGTTACCGAACAATCAGCTTCAAGCTTGTTTGGCGCTGGCAGTGTTATTGTTATGCCGTACGACTCCTCGCCGAACCATTCAGCACCAAGCATGTTGACGCGGTATTATCCTTACCGTCTCACTCCTCCTTATCCTACACGCCATCGATGCACCATCTCCTCCCCTCTCCCCCAGGCCATGTCCAAGTGTTGTCCATGCTTGTAAAGGAGGGGCAGGATCCGGAGGTGGAGGACGTGTACGGCCAGACCCCGCTCCACCTGGCGTCCCTGAGAGGCAACGTCGATGTCGCCGAGTACCTGATCATTGAGGTGCGTCAACTGCTCGCCTTGTCTTATCTTGTCTTATCTTGTCTTGCCTTGCCTTGCCCGCTTGCCTGCTTGCCTGCTTGCCTGCTTGCCTGCTTGCCTGCTTGCCTGCTTGCCTGCTTGCCTGCTTGCCTGCTTGCCTGCTTGCCTGCTAGCTTGCCTGCTTTTCTAGGGTTCGCGCGCGTGTTTTTTCTCGGTTGTTCTTGTCCTTGAATCACAAGACGACTAACAATGCGTTCATTCATGGGTAGGGTACGGTACGGTACGGTGGAGCAGGGCGGTGCAGGGTAGGGTAGGGTAAGGTAGAGTAGGGTAGGGGTGTTTGGTCCGGTTGGTATGGGTTGGCAAAATCAAAAGCCTGACTTGAAGGTCATCTTAACAGAGCCCCCCCCCCGCCCTCTCTCCATCTTGTTCTCCCTTGATCTGTCGCGCTCTGCCTTCAGGCGAAGGCCAACTTGAACGTCCGAGACAAGAAATCCGAGACGCCGCTGGACCTGGCCCTCAGGAAAAAACAGGTGAGAAATGCTCGGGAGGTTTGTCGCCAAAATGAAAAATGAAGAGGGCGTGTGTGTCAGGAGGGGTAGGGCATGTCCGTCGTAATTGTATAACTATTATGATGATGTTCTCACATGAGCTCATCTCTCTGAAATTGAGGCGGTCACTAAACAGGCTAAACCAAAAAAAAAATCGGTGGTGTATAAACGAAGTATATGTGACTCGTCCACAACAAGCGGGTGTTGGGGGGGTGCTCTGTCGCGAAGTCTGTGCCGCTACAATTATGTATTGTGCCGATATTAGACCCGGTTAAATGTCCGAGAGGACAACCGTTGTTGGTGCCGTGCGCGCGCGGCTGTAGGAGGGGAGACGGTGTCGGGGCTACTTACGGATCGGCAGCGCGTCTGGCTGGGTGAGGCACAACGCGAGCTGTGTCTGTGCAAGCGTCAGGTACCCCACGTAACGCGGTGAAACATAATGGCATGATGGCATGAATGCAGGTATTAGTGTGTGTGCTGTACCCCCCCCCCCCTCCCTTCACTCCGACATCGCTTTGGCTTGTGATGCTGGGACTCTTTTCACACCTCGGATAGATAGTATATCTATAGTTGCCGTTATGAGTGCAGGATATGTATACGTAGTACAGATCCAACTCAGGAAACATTTCCTAGATAATCCGCGTTTATGGCTCCCACTTTGTGAACACAGAACTTATACCAGTATCTCTCTAGGAGGAAGAATCGGCACGGACACTGGGTGTGCTGGATGTCAACAGGTAAAAAGAACGGTCTAATGTGAAGAACACACGCAGCGGGCAACATGAGCTAGTCCATACAGATCAGGAATCTAGATCATACAGGTCAGGAATATATAGGAATGTAGCTACCGTGAAAGATCTAGACCATCATGTAGGAATCGATTATCTGTTCGAGGTGGGGAAGCACGTTGGCTCAAGGGTGCTGGGGTTATTGTGGTCCCGGTCTTGGCCATGGTCAGGAACGTGGCGAAATGCTTGCGACTGCTCTTCCGTCTTGGTAGATATTCTCCGCGTTTTAACCCTCCTCAACCCCATTGCTACCGTTGAAAGCCTGCCTCTGACTAGATGCAGTTGCACCTTGGGTGCCCCTGCCTCCTCCACGGCCACCACCGCGACCACAGGCGAAATGCTATCGTTGCAATCAGCCCGGACACCGACACAACGAGTGCACCGCGACAGTAACGTTGAATCCCGGCAATGATGTTGGTCAGGGCAACACTGCTATGGTCCTCAGTCGCAACCTCAGGCGAAATGCTATCGTTACGATTAGCCCGGACACCAACGCAACGAGTGTACCGCGACAGCAATCATTGCTGTCGCGGTACACTCGTTGCGTTGGTGTCCGGGCTAATCGTAACGATAGCATTTCGCCTGAGGTCGCGACGGAGGAAAGAAAACCCCATTGCTACCGTTGAAAGCCTGCCCCTGACTAGATGCAGTTGCACTTTGGGTGCCCCTGCCTCCACGGCCACCAACGCGACCACCCTTGTTACGTTCCCCCCGGCGACTGCCACCATTTCCTCCGGTACCTTGACCGCCGCGACCCTGAGCGGCGTCGAACAAAGCGTTTCGGCGTCCCGCTGGTTTCGCCGCTTGGATTTCGGCGAAAAACCTGTCCCGAAGAATTTCCTCTAGCTCATAACGAGGGAGGTTACGACGCCTGAACAGAACACGGCATTCAGTGTCATAATCGCTAGTCAGGCGACGGATGATCCGACGGTGAACCATAACCTCGGTCTTGTGAACATCGAGGCACGCAAGCATGTTCACGACATCGTCGACGCGACCGATCCACACCAACGGGTCTTCACCCTTTTGCATTTGCTGGTTATCAGATTTGCCGACCCATACATCTTGTTGGGCAGCACCTCTTGGCTCAAACCAATCCTCGACGACTTTCCAGCCGCCGCTTGGCGATCCTGCCTGAACTATTTTATTGGCCAGAGGAGCAAAAACAACTCCTTCTACCAAATCGTCGATATCGCGTGGCGAGTGTACTCGGCGAAGCTCGCTAGGCATGATCCGATCGTCGCCGACCTCGCCGCAACCAAACACGGATAGATGTAACAGGATCTTTTTACGCCACATCGGGTACTGCGGCGCCTCGCCGTGGAACTTAGGCACGTTTTGGCGGCTGGCCGAGACGGAGTATGAACCTGGTGGTCGAACATCATCAGGCGCTGGCGATCTGGGGCGGGCATCCTCGCTTGCCCCTTGAAGTGATGCCAGCTTCGCGGCCTGCTTCCGCCACGTAAGCGGATTGTGTGTCCATCGCTCTAGACTGGTCGGCTAGCTGGAGCGATTGCGCCTCGACTAGCTTCGACAGCTCCTGAACCTTGCCGTCAGCGCTTGCTGCTGGTCTGCTGGGCCTCATCCATCTGCTTAGCAACCCTGTCGTTCGTCTCGGACTATGCTACCGAGAACGATCGATCCTCCAGAATCTATCCAACCGGACGATAAGGGTTGACAATCACGCTAGCGTGTTCCTTAGTCGACGGTATGGATAGATAGATAAGTCGGAAGCCTTCCCTCAGAAGGTACGTCGGTGCTGGAGGAACTCCTCGTCGATATATACTAGGACGAGATCAAGCAGATCGAGGAGTGCCATGGGGTGCAAACACGACGACATGATTGAATGCGCTTCTCGATACTGCTGTATGTAACGCCAATTGGCAAATGCCTACCAACATGTGGAACTCCCTACATCCTTACATAAAGCAACATTGCTGCACACATATGCAATGGTGCTGCACACGAGTAAAACTAACACCCTACTCCCTCCCTCCCTCCCTCCCGCCTCCGCCGCTAAAACAACAAAACTATCGTCGCGACGCTTTCTCAGGGCCCCATGGAACTGTTCTTGCGCACGAGTGGGGCAGGGCGGTCGTGGATGAACCCGAGGGTGTGCCTGAAGTTGGCGCGTACTCCCAATGTGTGGAAGGCGGCGTGCGAAACGGGGCAGGGGTTTCAGGGCGCCCAGTGGCCGCTCGTACTTAACGTGACTTTGATGGTGAGCCGGGCCCCTCAAGGCAGATATGCGTCAGTCGACGGCATTCTTGTCCCTTCTGACGGACATGATAAGACAGCCGTCAACGAACTCCTCACATTAAAACTAAGTGTATTGAATAAAAAAGGGTCTTGACGGGTCAAAACAGGCACTGACGTGTCAAAATATGCGTTGACGGATCAAAACAGGCCTTGACGTGTCAAAATATGCCTTGACGGGTCAAAACAGACCTTGACGTGTCGAAATATGCCTTGACGGGTCAAAACAAGCCTTGACTTGTCAAAATATGCCTTGTCGGGTCGAAAGGTCCCTTGACGGGCCAAAGCTATGTAGGCCGTCAAGAGGCATGTTTGCCTCAAGATGGTTTTCATGGTGAGGGTGAGGCGTTGCCTACTGTAGTCCCTCGAGGTGGTGTTTGATCGTGAGGGTTCTCGCCAGCTGTTCCGGCGAGTCTGGCTTTTTGGCGCACCGCGGCTTTTTTACATTTTTTCTGTAACCGTGAGCCATACGTAACATCAATACGTATATAGTATTCTAGGTACCTACTGTAGTAGTATACCTAGTATATTAATAGTATCATTGTTTTATCGTTTCTTGTTGTTTCCAGCCCGTCTGATGATTTACTCCTTCTACATACTATAACATACTATACCACCGTGTGACAGCGGTAGCATACTATACCTTGCTTGTGCTTGCCTGTCATGCTCTGCTTGGTTGCCCCGCCTCGTTTTTCGTAACCCCATTCCCCGCCGCTCCCCCAACCCCCCCCCCCCCAGGGATTCGTGTTGTATGTGACGACCGAGTGGTTCTACAGCGAAGACTTCGTGTCCCTCGGGCACAATATTTTGCTGACCGTGGCGACGCTGACCCAACTCCTCATGTGGACGTCGTTTTTGATGACGTGGATGTCCAACCCAGGGATTCGTGTTGTATGTGACGACCGAGTGGTTCTACAGCGAAGACTTCGTGTCCCTCGGGCACAATATTTTGCTGACCGTGGCGACGCTGACCCAACTCCTCATGTGGACGTCGTTTTTGATGACGTGGATGTCCAACCCAGGGTGAGCATCTTGTGCCGCTTTCCGTATGATATGTCATAATTACAAGCGAAGAAAGTTCCTGTCATATGCGGAGGGTCATCGTAATACTACTAATAGTAGGTTATCAGAACCCGCGATGGAATTCGACACGAGTCGACGAGGGAAAAAGGGCTGGAATCTTCTCTAGCGATAAAAACTCAAGGCACGAACCGTAGTGGGGAGGTACTGTAGGAGAAGAGCCTGCTAAGTCACCCCGGACCTGAGTTACGACTAAAGAGGGAGAGAGAAAAGAAGGGCGAAGACAATAAATGGGATGGAAAACAAAAAATGAGCCCAAAAAACATGTACTGCTGTATCCCCGTATGTTTTAACACACCATGTTTGGTTAGGATTACCACTACTGCCCCCCGTGATATTAATAGTTTACACGATCGCCGAAATAGGCGTCGTCTGTGAATTCGATAACTATGATGTGTTTTGACTACTCGTACGAGTATTGATTTTTGGTTTTGGTTGTGGTTTTACAAATCGATTAAAAAATACAATCTGTGAAAAAAATCCCCGAATCGTTAACTTGTCCTATCTCATCTTGTCTTGTATTATCTCATACCAGGTACGAAGTATTGCCTCATTTAAAAAAACGAAAATCTCTTCCTCTTTCACCTTCTATTATCGTATCTTATACATACCATGCCAGGTATTTCCGTGTTATCTTATCTCATCTGATCTCATAGTATCTCCTCTTATCTACATCATCTTGAAGCTTATCTCATACCAGGTACTTCCTATGACCTTACGATATCATCTCACCTTTTCTCCTCTTCTCTTATCTCACATGACCGTTCCCAGATTCGTAGACCCGACCGACCCGAAGGTGTCCGCGGCGTTCCACCGTCGAGTTCGCCTTTTAAGAGGCAATCGCGCCGGGGTGGGGGGCGGGGGCGGTGCTGGTGCCGCCGATACCGACGAAGACGTCGAAGATCCGACGGAAAGCCTAATGTCCCTAGAGAGCGGGGTCGGGTCGGTGGCGAACTCGGCTTGCTACACCTGCGCGATCGAGAGACCTTTAAGGTCTCGCCACTGCAGGAACTGCCGCCGGTGTGTGAGGGCTTTTGACCACCACTGCCCGTTCGTCGGTAATTGCGTCGGGGCCGGAAACTACCGCTGGTTCTTCCTGTACGTGGCCTTCCTCATCTTGAGGTGCGGCGGCTACGGGTACTGTACGTAGAGTCGGGCGGGAGGGGGGGCGGGGTCGTTTTGCTTGCTTTTTTGTGTTGAAAATATGCTTTTCGAGCGGAGTGAAACGAGACGAAGCGAAGCGAGAACCGAAGGGGAGGGGAGGGGAGGGGAGGGGAGCCCCCCTCCCCCATCCCCTATCTATCGAATGGATGAATCACACGATGAATCACACAACCATAATACTCGTACCAGTTACGGCACGGAGTTTGTAGCCGCCCCAACGGCGTCTATCTTTCTGGCCAGAATCGCCGGCGGCGATGCCGCGAGCCTCCCACCCCGCCCCCCCTCATATAAATATAGATATATTTATAGGTTGGGTTGGCGTCGGTTGGCAACGACGCTGTAAAACACGCCACTCGCTGCGTGAGCTAGACAACCAGGGTGCCGTTTTTTTTTTGTTATTTTTTTGGCGGTCACCAAAGCTGGCGGTCGAGTAGATAATTTGTGCGGGGTGGAGAAGCTTTGTTCCGCACAAGGGGAATGGTCGTATCACGTAGTGTTAATATGGTAAGGCGTCCGCGAGGCAGTTACATAGTAAAACCCATTGCTGTCTCCGGAAGTGGCCACACCAGAAATTAAATTAACTCATTGAAGCTGTCGTCCATATGCAAGTCCGCCTCAGAGGCGGTTCTTAGCAGGATGCAGCTCACCCTCCATGCGACTCGCCCAATACCTCACGGCGTTTCGCGCTTGGTGCAAGCAATGTCTGCCTGGTTGGTGAAAACCCAACGCGCTCCGTCCCGGCATTGTAGGGATGCGAGGGTCTATGGTCATATGACTACGGCCGTGCACAACATGAGTACACCCCCCGCCCCCCCCCCGGCATTGTAGGGATGCGAGGGTCTATGGTCAAAATACTACGGCCATGCATGAATATCGAGTACACCCTCCCCCCCCACCCCCCCCCTTCGCGTCCCGCCTCCTTATATCGTTGCTCGTGTCTCTCGCGCTTGTTTGCTACGGTTGCGATCGACAGCGTGGCTATGTACGTGGCGCTGTGCGTTGTTTGGTTGTATAATCTGGGGTTCAGCGGGGTGGTACTGACGACCGGCTTGTACTCCGTGTTCTTCGGCTGCTTCGGGTGTTTCCTCTTCTCCTACCATGCGTGAGTCGCCTCTCTCTTGTCTTGTCTTGTCTCATCTTGTCTTGTCTTGTCTCGTCTCGTCTCGTCTCGGGTTTTTTCTTTTTTCTTTTTTTATCTCAAAATCAGTTTTTGTGGGGGGACAAAATACTTGGTAATTGGGTGCAGCTCCTCAACCCCTCAAGAACTGGTCCCGCGTATTTGGGGACAAACTACTTGGAATTAGTGTTGGATATTTTTTTCAGTTCTGAGTGGGTTAAGCGAGGAACCCTCTCAAAAAAAAAACTAGGCCACAACCCCACGGCAGCATGCGCCTTGGCTTCTACAGCTGTTACAGATTATTGAGTGCGGTCATTTTGTGGAGTTCCGCGTCTTTTGTATATGACCGCCGTGCTTTTTATGGATCGATGCGTGTGTTTGTGTGTCTTATATTTATATCACTGCGAAAGTCAGGTGCTTGGCGTGCTTTGTCACCCAACTAACTACAGTAACAACCACAGTCAATAGCCCGGGTGTTTTTTTTTTCAGCCAAGGCATGATTTTCTCACAGCAGTCCTATCGAACACCCATGACACCCACCCACCCTCCCCCCGCCCTGCCCGTGCTCCTGCCCTGCCGCGTGTCTATTTTTATCGCGCAGGCAACTCATCCACAAGAACTTGACCACCAGCGAACATCGCGCCCTGTCTCGTGTAGACTACCTGCTGGCGCCGAACCACAGCGGGGAGTACTACAATCCCTTCGACCAAGGCTGCACGGCTAACCTCATCGCCCGCATGATTGGGTCACACGATGACCCCCCGCCGGGCCTCCTCGCCCGATTGAAGGCAGGCGCCGGCTCCTCTGTTGACATCGAAAGCATGATGGCGTGACACACCACCGCGTCCAGTTTTGACCCAGTTGGCATGGAAAGCATGATGGCGTGACACGCCGTGCGCGGTGTTGGTAGCGGCTTTTGGCGCAGCGTCGTTGTACCGTATAACACGTGTGATCTTTTTACTATGCTGATATTAGTATAGTATACTAAGTATTAGTAAGATGACACACCTCCTGGGACGCTTTTTTCCTATTAATAGGCGAGTTTCTCCGAAGCGAGCGGGGGGGGGGCACACACAACTAACATGACGGCGTTGGGAAGATCTCGTCGTCAAGATCGAGATATGCTCCCATAAGACCAACATCTAGCGCTTCGGCATTATGTTATGTTTGTACTCTTCCCATTGTCGGGGGGAAAAAACAGCTTAAGACATGAATTTGTCCTATTAAATAGAGGGGGGGGGTGCTATCGTATCACCCATGTTATATATACGTGTGTGTACGGTATCATATGTGTGTCGGCTGTAGTCTCCGGTAGTCGACATGCGATACTGGCGTAATGGCACAATGGCGTGACGCTGTGTGTGCCCAGTTTTTGTTTTTCGCGGTGGCTGGCTGGGCCTGGCGTTATATTTTTTATACTTCGTATATATGATAGTAGGTGGGTCGGATCGGGTGGGGGTTCGTTGCAGCTTCTTTTGGTTTGTTTTTTGCGTTTTGGTTGCCTGCCTGATACTTTTTTTTAATAGCGTTCCCGCTGCTCGGCCGAGTGTTTAACGTGGTTCGGTTTATCATGAAAGGCGGTTTCGTACGGGGGGGGCGGGGGGGGGGGGGGGGGGAGGGTGGGGGGCGAGGGGGGGGGGGGGGGGGGCTGGGGGGGTGGGGGGGGGGGGGAGGTTCACGCGCCATCTGAGGGCGTTTGCGCGGGTTTTGCGCTTTTTTGTTGTCGACAGAAGAAGTCGGCACTATATCTAGCGGACGCGATATCGTGTTACTATTGCCCACCTGAAACAGATGATGATCTAGATCGACTAGTTCTTGTGAGAGGCTGTGCAGGATCTGATCATGATCTGCATAGTACAGATAGATCCAACCCAGGAAACATGTGGTAGATCATTTGCAGATTATACGGGTCCCACCCGGCAGCATGAGCTAGATCATATACCATGAAGAACAGATTTTGCCTTGAAAGGTCTACTGCTTACTACTGCTTAGAGATCATGAAGTGGGAATGGATGGTCTATCCGAGGCGAGTAACCATTGCAAGGACCCTGTGTAGACTGATGGAAATTAGCGTGCTATGTCCTAGGGTTGTCATAATCGGCATCTCTCCCCTTGATTTGTTGCATGCCCTTGCGCTAGGGTTACAGCTGGTACTGTCCCCTCTTGTTTGGTGGAATTTGGCATATATGTCATGCCCTAGGCTTGTTATTTGTTGCCATATTTCCTTTTTGTCACGGCAGCACCTGACCAAAACCGCGTGTGTGTCTGAAGGTGCTGAGAGACGAAAGACGGTGCGTTTTTTCTGCCAGTCTTGCACGAATCGGATAGATCACGATCTCGATCTTCTACCATCTACAGTAGATAATCTAGATCCTTGTGCTTGTCCTAATGCCACTCCTGTTCCAAACGCGAATAGTTGACGTTAGTACATGTTTTGTTGAGGTCAATAACAGTGAGGAGGTCTCGAGGGTAGCGTCACTGCGAGGTGTCTTTAGTTTAGTAAGCAACGCGTGTTATTCTCTTGCACGTGATTGGCCTACGACTATTTTGTATGTTTCCCTGCACCTATTAATAATCGACCTCTTTGTATTTCCTGTTTTTGTACTTTTTGTGTGTCGGTAAAAACAAAGAGTATGTGGTCGGTAAAAACAAAACTCGGCCTTTGTGATGCGTGTATCCTTTATAATCAGCAGTAGTGGTCCCTCTATAGTGCCGGTTAGTTGCCCGCTATAGTGCCGGTGGAATCGCTTGGCACAGATGGGATTCACCAGAGTAGTGCCGGTTGCCGTTAGTGCCGGTGTTGTTGGCTGTCGCATACCGGCACTATGGAGGGACCGGCACTAATGTGTGAAGGTTGCACGGCCTCTGGTTTCAACGCCTTTTCAGCTGAACCCCATGATTTGAGCCCATGGTTTGGGTAAAAAAGACAACTTTAACTTAAGAGTTGGGTCATTTTTGCAGTGAGGAAAAAAACAGAGTTGTTTTGTGCAAGTACATACAACTTTTGAAATTCGAGTTGGTTCATTTTTGCAGCGAGAGAGAAGAGATATTTTGTTTTGTGCCAAGTACAACTTCAATTTTGAGTTACAAATATAGGTCATCTTTGCAGTAAGAAAAAGGGGTTAAATCAAGGAGGACTACGTACGTATGTCTCCCGTTTTTGTGGCGTTGAGTTCGACCTATTATCTATTACTAATTGTGTGGATTTCTTCATTCGGTAACTCAAGGTGTACGTATTCATATATACGCAGTACCGAACCGCGGTACGTTTTTTTTTGTTTTCAGAATCCCACGGTACATATACTAGTAGGTGCGGATTTTCATTTTTTTACAATCGTACGTTACGGTGCCGAATTTTGTTTCTGATAATCCTATGATAGGGTGCGGTGCGGTGCCGATTTTTGTTTCTGAGAATCCTACGGTGCGGTACGGTTCAGTTTTTTGTTTTCGAGAATCTGACGGTGCGGCGCGGTCCGACATAACCGCACCGTAAAAGCCTTGGATAGTTTACGTGCCGTATCACAGTACAGGACACCCTACTAAGTATAACACTAAGTAAACGAGCACTAAGAAAAGACAGGCTAAGGTTTGCGGGGAAATCAGACATTCGGCAGTGTCTCTGTGCTGAAGTTAGTGTGAAACGCACCCGTTCTTAAATAAGAAACCCAATTATTTTCTTACATAAAGAAACCAAGCCTGGACCAGCTTTCCTGTTTCTTACTGCTACCGGGGAACAGCAGTAATCAGGATCATATATTCTTAGTAAAAAAACGGGATATATTGGTTTTAGTGTATGCGATGGGTCCTGGTTATTATGCCCCCCCGGAATGGGACTGATCCCTTAGATACTATGACGTGGGACCATAGTAAATAGGACCTACGATATACACCAATACCTATATATTTCCCTATTTTTACTAACAATATTTGGTCCTGTTTACTATGGTCCCCCGTACTAACACTATCAATACTAGCTTACTACTGTAGTACCCCAGCTGTACGTACTAGTAGGCAGGACAGTAGGCAGACTGAAGATGGACGAGATGCGCCCTTTTGTTGGTGAATGTTGGGCGCGGGAAATTACGCCACGTCTTTGGCTGCGACGGCTTTCTTCGGTGATGCCGCCTTTTGTTTTCAATCTGCTGTTCATCGTAACAATAGCTTCGGTTTTTCACAGAGTTTTGTTTGTTTTCTTCGATTTTTTGGTTTTTCGCGTTTTTGTTTCTCGGTTTTTCGGTGGTTCGATTACCGGAGAAAACAGGAAGCCGCGAGGGGGCCGCTTCAGTAAGCCGGTTAAGGGATACTTCGTATAAGGGATACAAGTTCAGTAAGCCCGTTAAGGGATGTAAGAGATACAATGGATAGCGACAAAAACGACGCTAAATTTCTAAATTTGGTGTTATCAGCCTTCTACAAGCAGCGTGGGCGCCTATTGTAGCCGTACAGCAGTACAGGTGCCGTACTATTCCTTGCATTGCATCAACCATCGCATCAACCATTGGAGCACGGACACCAATCTCAACCGTTGTATGATATCATGCCCCAATCTTGCTGTGGGCGTTTTTTTGCTGTAATCGTCGATTTATATCGTCATTTTTCCTCTTTGCGGTCTGGAAAGGATTCAGCGGTTCAGCTTTGAAGAAATGGTTCCTTGTGCTGCATGTTAGCGTGGTGGCACCTCGATAATCAGGTCTCGCCCAGAACGGCGTGAACATACGTATATAAGTGCTGGAAGCTCCTCCAACGATATTATTATTGGGTCCACCCTCTTGCACTGGCTGGCCTGTGGCGCCATGGCCATCGCTACCATCGCCATGTAACCCCCGACAGCTTAGACCAAGGGAGCATGCAGCAAACTTGCGCAGCAATCACTCTCCCCCTCCCCCTCCCCGACGGTTTATACCAAGGGAGCATGCAGCAATCTTGTGCAGCACTCTCTCTCCCTCTCTCCGACAACTTACAGACCAAAAGAGCATGCAGCAATCTTGCGCAGCACTCACTCTCTCTCCCCCTCCCCAACAGTTTATACCAAGGGAGCATGCAGCAATCTTGCGCAGCACTCTCTCTCCCTCTCCTTCTCTCAAAGGCTTCACGACCGCCCCTCGTCACCAACACCAACAAAGGAAAAAAAAATACACTTCTGAATAAGTACTGACTTCACAGCAGTACGTACGTACTCAACGAACCGCGAACATAAGCTGTGCCAAGCGCTTGCACACTTTAAACCGCGTACCAGGTATACTTTTTTACCCAGAAGAACATATGAGTGCACCCGCTCGTGATCCGGAGAAAAAAAACGTGGAAATCTGCCAGCCCCCTTCGCGTATTTTACCGCGAAAAAAAAAAGTGTCTCGTACTCGCACATTTTATCGCGTACCAGGTATATTTCCTTACCGCGCAAGAAATAGAGGTTATATACCGTGCGTGATCCGGGAAAAAAAAACTTTTGCAATACCGTACCGTTCCACAGGATAAATACCCACGGTACCCAGACTACGTACACAAGGGAGTTCAGTTTCTGCTGGCTAGCCTGTGCGCCTCGCTTTCTAACTCCGTCTGTAGCTGCCCCAGGCTAGCGGTCGACACCGGCCAGGTATCGGCCCCCCAGTCGTTTTGCAAGATGAACAGGAACGTGTTGCAGCTGGAAGAGCAAGAAGCGGGGGAATACATAGGAGCGGAGAAGGGGGGGGGCGGGTGGGGGTCGGGCGTAAGCGCGAAACGATGTGGGGTGTGTTAGGAGTATTGTTGGAAATCGATATCGGAATCGAGCTCGATACGATACCGATAAACAAAAAACAAAAAAAAACAATACGATACCGATACACAACAAACAACACCGATACGATTCCGATATTTGATGCATCGAAGCATTCGTTCAGTATCTCCACCAAAATATAAAAAAAACACGGGGATGCCAGGGGGTGGAGGGCAAAACGAAAGTTTTAATATTTTGATACGTCGAAACTTTCGATACGATATCTACTATCCAACACCAAATATACTACGGACGACCTGCTTTCACCGAGGTGTAAAAGTAACATTTCGTACAACCCGTAGCACGCTTTCATCTTAGTACTACAGTCAGTAGTATATAGTATCAGCACGGTTTTCGAAGAAACCCTCGATCTCGAAGCTGAGGTGCCTTTGGATTTTTTATGCAGCAGTGATGATGCAAGCCTATGAACCACGCTTTTCTATCGGGTTTGAAACTATGAAATCGACACTTTTGATCGCCTCCGTCGTCGATTTGTGTAGGTCACCACGTTTCACAGCCAGAAGTAGAGCAGCAGCAGCAGTAGTAGTAGTAGTAGTGGTAGTGGTAGTAGTAGTAGTAGTAGTAGTAGTAGTAGTAGTAGTAGTAGTAGTAGTAGTAGTAGTAGTAGTAGTAGTAGTAGTAGTAGTAGTAGTAGCAGTAGTAAGTATACATATTCTAGAGTAGTGGTATATAGCAGTCACCAATGTGCCACCGGTGCAAGCGTGTCACCGGTCGGTGTAGTAAGCCGTTTCTCACTTGGAAGGTTTCTCGTCGACGTCCTGTCGGTGCTGCATGCCCGGTCGGTAGTTGTGCTTGCCCTTCAGAAGAGTCAGGTAGAAGCCTGCGGCCGTGCAATCGAAAAACAGATTACATTGTGTTATTGATAGCTATGAACTGCAACCATTGTTTGGGACCAGTATAACCTGCAATATCTAGCACATGCTTCCTGGACTGGATCTGTACTTGAACATATTATGTCCAACATCTCATAACGGTAGGCTAGGATTTATACGATCTAGGTGATATATCTGTACATGATCTGTATGATATATCTGTACATGATCTGTAGATGATCTATCTTATCTGTCCGACATGTGAATGGTTATCCTCTCTGTTCCTGTGCCCCCCCCACCCCGGAATCACACCTGGGCTAGGCCTGGCGAAAGGCGACTTCTTCATTTTCTGGTAGCTCATGCAGGCATCGTCATCCCACCCTGGCACGATCACTGCGAACGACATCGGACCTCTCGCCCTCTCCAGGAGGTGGTGTATGTGGTCAACCATCCGCTCCATCACCTCTTCCACAAAGGGGGGGTTCGCCTCAAACGAACCCTCGATTTGAGCAAAATTAGACATTTAAGCAAAACAAGTCATTTAAGTAAAACAAGCAAAATAAGCAAAACATGCCACGCGCGGGTGGGGGTTTTTTTTTTTTTCTTATGGGCGGGGTGGGGGGGAGAGAAGGAGAGGGGAGTATATAAATAACGGTTGGCGTTTAGGGCGTGTCTTAATCAGATTTCATCTGAAGGGACAGAACGGAACGAAGAGAGATTATTCAAGGACCATCGTTCGTTCCGTTCACCAAGGTACAAGATGGGCTTTGGGTCCATGCAGAATCCTGGGTTGGCATTGAGAAATGTAGAACACCTCGGACAGACCATGTACACATAGATCATGATCTAGATCATCTACTGTAGTTCCCCGCCTGCCGTTGAGAGAGGTAGTGCAGGATCTGCATAGTACAGATAGATCCAACCCAGGAGAACTGTGCTATGATCATGCAGATTATACGGCTCCCACCCGGCAACATAATGAGAGCTAGACCATACAAGAATAATTATACCTTGAATGATCTATCTGTATATCATCAAGTGGGAATGGTCTGTATGATCTGTATGCTATGTCCGAGGCGTGGAATGTTTAGGCTCAAAAGTGCAGCCCCTAGCGAAACACGCCTCCGTACACCCACCAATTCTACTGTAGTCCTATTGATAGTCCTATCAATAATTCTACAAATGGGAAACATACAGTACTCGTAGTAGTAATCCTAACCAAATACGTATATATGGTGTGTAAACATAAGGAGATAGAGTACATGTGTTTTGGGTCCATCGTGGGTTCTGATCACTACACTAATACTGGTACTAATCTTACTACAATAGCCCCCCCGGAGTAGTCCTCATTTGTACCATATAATACATGACACATGATACCTGCTGGTACTCCGAGAGGAAGAAGTTACCCTCGCTGCCGAAGAACTTGTCGGTGTCGTAGGCAACCGAGCAGAACCTGGAACAACGCGCCCGAGACCATAACAACGAACGGCAAGAAAAAAAGATTAAACAAAAATACACATCGTTATGTTTATGTTGGACTTGGCCCGGCTTGGACAACATGGTCGGAATATATACCGCTCTGCTCGGGAATATAATCCCTGCTTGATAATAATGTCTTGTCAGAGTCTAAACGTGGATGATATTCCCCGCCCGAACCCGAGAACGCAAACAAACCCTGATCGCCCGGGAAAGTTTATCGGAATGAAAAGAGGAGCTTGCCGAAGCTGGGCCGAAGTCGCAAACACTACGAGCAGTACTACTGAGAGGCTCCAAGGATAGACCCTCTTGGGACTCGCAATGGATTAGACACACACCCTGAATCCTCAAGCTTCAGATTGTGTTCTCATACGTCTACGGGATGTGTATATAAATCCTGCATGAGGGTGAGGACATGTAAAACCCGTAGTACACAGCTTGCAAATATGAGTTTTCGACTAAATCCTCAATCTCACGGCTGTTGCTTCCAACTTTTAGAAATATATACTTCGTACGTAGCAACTTTGGTATTTTGAACGGTAGTATAGCGCGATATTAGTACACTATTAGTATACTGTTATGAACAGTGCTATAATACTAATAGTAATAATAGTACCAACAGCACACTATAGTATAGTAATAGCATCACGCGTGTGACACGGTAGGGCATAGCTGCACAGGGCGGAAACATGAGCGTAACCATGATGCCCTATGCCTACCAGTATACAGCTATCCGAGGGCGTGTGGTTGGTGGCTAGGGTCATACAAGTAGAGGCAGTGTGTCGGAGCGTTCCGCGTCTCTCTCTGCCGTTTTCAGCTGGTTCAGCTGTGGGTTACAATTTAGTTTTGCTTCCAACCTACGGGTCACAAATACGCCCCCCCTCCCCCCTCCGCCGCACGCTCCACCCGCCGGGCGAGCGTGGCACATACTGCCAGCACTACAAGCAACATACCTGGACAGCAGCATTATAAGCATTGTTAGAGATATTGCTAGCATTGAAGCATTGAGAGTTATTGCTAGCATTGTAAGCATTGTACCTGGACAGCGTACAGTTGAGGGGGCTGGCGAAGCACTCGCAGTCGACCGAAACCAGGTGTCTCAGCAAGCGGAAGCCTGAGGCCGGGAAGGCCATCTGATACCCGTCAGACGTCGCCGACAGCGTCTCGTACCGAGACAGAACGCAGAACAGACGTCTCAGCTGGGTGGTAGGGCGGGCGGGGTGCCACGGTGGCGTGGGTGGGTGGGTGGGTGGCATGGGTGGGTGGGTGGGGTGGGTAGGGTGGGTGGCAGGGAGGGAGGCATCACAAACCGAGCACGGCAAATCGGGCGACGTTAAGACGAATCCTTGTCCTATCGGTAGTATGATGCCAAAATGATCCTCAACAAGGATCCGGCAGTGTTGAAAGTAAAAGTTCAAGTAGTTTTGCCCCGAAAAAGCCGAAAAAGCGGGTGCAGATGTATATATATATACCTGGTATATGTGATAAAGGCGTACCACTGCAGAAACGATCTTAATATAATTGCAAGTCGTTTGGTCCCAAAAAATGGGCGCATCTGCTGAGGGGAAAAATTGACGCAAGCAGTCGTAGCACCTTGGAACGGGGGGAATATCGGTGTGGAAAACCATTTTGCCGTGCGAAATATGATAACTTCTGGGACTCCATTTCCGGAAATAGCATCGTGTCCGTCATCGTCTCCGAGGCACGCCAAGACGACAAAATATTTCCATGCACTTAGAGGATCGTCATCGAGCGTGCATACAACCGGTCGGTCTTGTGTTTGGGGGGAACGGGCGGACGGGGGCGGGCTGGTTCCAGCGGTACAGCAGCTGCAAACCTTTTGTTGGGAGTGGTGGTGGGGTACTACAGTAGTACCAGGTGTGTCCTATGAAGGACGACTGCACAAAGTGTAACTATCGTATTTCCCTGCCCTATGCCAACCAGCAAGCTACGTAAGGGTATCAAACCGGAACAACTCTCCCCGCTGTAAGTCGGGACACAAGAGGGCGACAAAACAACAAGCACAGCAGCCACGCGACAAACAAACAATAAACCACTCAACCAAAAAATCGCTAAAAAAAAACAAGGCCGTCATTTACACTCACAAAGTCGGGGTTCCACACCGGCTGATCCCCTTCCACCCTCAGGCCGTACGCCTTCCAAGTCTTCTCGAGATGCGCGCCAGTTATGGCAAACGAGGTTTCTCGCTCTTCCGAGCCTGCGGGAGGGGTGTACCTAAGCTTGTAGGAGGCGTTAGGGTTCGGACCAGGGACGCGCGCCCCCTTCCCCGTGACTTGGCGCATGCGCATTTGACCTTATTTTTGCGTTCACACAGGTGGCGAGAGAAGGCGAGAGAAGGCGAGGGGTGGTGAGCGGGAAAGTAGTAGTGTTTACGCCTCGGCCCAGATTCGACAAAAGTTGTTGATAGTCCAACACAAACTCCTTGTTACATCCCAGAACAATCCGAGAAATTTCTGACGGTCGGGGTTAGGGTTAGGGTTGACAGTCACAACTATATTTCAACCATTTTGTCGAAGCTGAGGCAATGTCTGCACAGTACAGCTCTCTGGCGGGGGGTTACTGGCTGATCGTTGTGGTAGGACGAGTGGTGTCGGTGGCTTGAGAAGAGGCGTGAACCGGAAGGACGCGTGGTGGCTGATCCGACGGGAGACTCGAACATGACAACAATGTTTTAAGCATCGGGGGAAAACAAAACTCTCACTGAGGTTTTGGGACGTTTTGAGTCGGGTGCGACGTAGGGATTTTTGTAGGTATATACATAAAAACCTGCCAGTTGTACTGTACAATATAAAAGAGGGGACAGCACAAGCAGGATGAACTATGAAAGTGGGGTGTACGCGGTTCAAAGACGAGCCGCGTTTGGAGATGAGGGGTATGGTTGTTCTGGCTTGCGCGGTTCGGGGTGTCCCGTCTGGCGCACAGCAACCCGTAAAATAATATGGGTGTTCGCCGTGTGCTCTGGACCTCCATCACTCCAACTCGGAGCACACAGGACCCCACCCCCCTCCCCGATCATACAACAAATAACAACCCCACTTAAACTCGTACAGAAACCCAATCCCGGTCATACAGTAGGAACGCCACAATCTCGTTCATACGGCAGTAGTCAAACGATACACCAATAGCTTCTGCAGTAGTCAAACAATCAGCGCAGTAGGTTATACAGTAGTCTAATCATCTACTACAGTAGCTTTTCCAGCTCCCCACACGGTCGCTACAGTCACCTTTGGCGCTGGGCACCTCCTGCTGAAGAATAACCTCCTGCCCAGACAAGCCGGGCAATTCCACCTTCAAAAAGGCGACCGAAAAATGAGAGGGCGATGCGGGGGGCCGTGCGTTGTAGGTGAGCGGAGCCCGCGCTGGATGAACACGCCACGCGGCTGAAATAGTACCCCTTCATGATAGAAACCGTTACATTGCTTACTCATCGCCGAGCCTGCCGCAAGGATGAGGGATAACAAACCCGACCCGAGGGGGGGGGCGCGTGCTACGATAGAGGAATACATTTTTGGCTGAAATGTTTCGTGAGTGATCGGGCTGTGCTTTATAAGGGCCCCTTTTAACGAAGAAAAAAAAAAAAACCGCTTTTCATTGGTCAGAACCCGCACCACCACCCAAAATTATACCCCAAGATCCTAATCTTTGGTGCTGGTGCGTGTGTTGACCAATGAAAAGCGGATTTGAATTTTTTTTTTTCCAAATTGATTTTTTTTCTTCTTCGTTAAAACGGGCCCTTATCACCCCAAATCGTCGGAATGTACCCATTCTTGTGTGTGGCAATATTTTCCATTGTGTAGTTAGGCCATGGAATTGATCACCGGGTATAAAGTGTAGCACTTTTGTTTTCCTATACTATAATCAAGTGAGGTACAGAGCTCCTATACTATAATCAAGATAATCAAGTCACCACCCTCACAAAAATCACGGTGCACCTGCATGCAGGCTACCGTACCATGCGTCGGAGCCGTCGAAAAACTGGAGCGCCAAAAACAGACAGGCGGTGCGCGGTTCTTCCATACAGCGCAAAGGAGCAGCAGTGTTTACTACTCGGCCTTTTTTTTTCTTCTTTTTTTTGTCCATCCCATTTATTATCTTCGCCCTTCTTTTCTGTCTCCCTCTTCAGTCCACCTGTATTGCACTGCCCACAAAATAATCGTGATTTGGCCAAATCTACTTTCAGCAATCGACAACTGGAACAACAATACCCCTGTTTTTTTCCTATGGGAAAATATGCAATCCACCACAGCTCCATCAATATCGTCGATCCGGATATCTCCCGCCCCTCAAAATACTCCTTGATGCACCCATAGCAGTGTGGCAAAGTGGCAGCCGATTCCGTGCCCTCTACGGTGCGCGACCTCGTCGCTGAAGTTTGAAAATGTGGTTCCAGGTCGTTTTTCTTGTACTGTAAACAAGCCGTTTTTTACAGCTCAAAACGAATATTTTTCTCGAAAAATATGAATACGAGTACTCGCATACATCAGAAAATAAATGACTGCGTTTTTGTACACGTTTCTTTGATTTTTGAGGCACACTTCTGAGGCCGATTACGCCGTCTGTAGGATCGATCCCGATATCTCCCGCCCCTGAAAACCTTCCTTGCATATATACACGGGCACAGGAAGAGTTCTGGGCGATTTCGTCCACGCCTTCCACCGCGACCTCGGCCGTGAAGATTGCCTAAACAAGCGGCGTAATTGCTTCGACCGAAGCTGCTACCTGCTTCCATCTGCAGGAAACTGAATTAATCCAACTCTAGGAGGATCAAGCACCATCAAGCTACCGAACAGGCTCTACCATGACTTGATTGAGTTGCTCTGCGTGTGGTGTGTCATTTGGAGGCTTCTGTGGGGAGCACGGTGTCTGTGAAAAGGGCCTTGTTCGGGGCTGATATTGACCCAACCCCGTTTTCCACAAATCAGGCGTTATCTGAAAGTACTTTTTTGCTCACTTTGTGGGCAGTGCAACACAGGTGAGTCGTAACTCAGATCCGGGGTCACTAAGTAGGCTCTTCTCCCCCCTCCCCACTACGGTGCTTGCCTTGCATTTCTATCGCGAGAAGATTTCAGCACTTTCTTCCCTCGTCGACTTGCGTCGGATTCCGCTAGGTTCGACCAAATGGTTGATAGTCCACACTAACTCTTCAATACACCAACCATATTTTTCCGAGAATTTTCCAAGGTGGTCGAGGTTAGGGTCTTAGGGTTTAAATTCAAGTGTATTTCAACTATTCGGTCGAGCCTGGAGGCAAGGTTTATACAGCCCTCCAAAGTTTTATGCGGCGCCCAGAGGCGTGCATGTATTTTCTCGCTTCCCGGTTCGATCGCGGACGAGGCGCCAAAAACGTTCAAAACGTCTTGAAAAAAACGCCTCGAAGCCTCCACAAAACACCAACACGTACACCCCATGTGGCACCCAAACGCATGCGTGTGTTTCCTTTCTTCCCAGTTCGATCGCGGACGGGCGCCAGAAGTATCGATCGAGGTCTTGGGGAAAAAACGCCTCGAAGTCTTCACTAAACACCAACACACACAAACACACCTGCATTAACGCTTCTAGCTCGGCCGCCGCCTCCCTGCAAGCCCTTCCCAGCTCGTCCAAAACCCTTCCCGCCTGCGTGACAGACCTGCCGCCGTCCACCAGTTCGGCAATAAGCTTCTCGTCGGTGTCTTCTACGCTTGGAAACACGGGATCTGGAGGCTGGCAAAAACATCAGTGACAGGCGTTTCACAAATACCCGACGAGCCGCGGATATAGGGGGGGGTGTATTCATTTGTTGCTTGCGATACGTAGTAATTTAAGCATTGACCACGCATCCCTTTCGGGGGGGGGGGGTACTCATTAGCCGCATGTCATGCATGGCGGTAGTCGTATGACCATAGATCCTGGTATCTCTACAAAGGCGGGACAGAGCACGTCGGGTTTTTTCACCGAGCATGGTAGACATTGATTGCTTGCACCAAGCACGAAGCGCCGCGAAGTCTTCGACGAGCTGCACGAAGGGTGAGCTGCATGCATCCTACTAAGAACAGGATATGAGGCGTATTTGCTTGCACGTGGATGACAGGGTGCGATGAATAAAGAGTGCACTGATAATAGGTTAACCCATTTACTAACATACTGCGAAAAAAAAATGACACACTACTTCCAAGTAGATTGTCCAAAACAACCTGCGTGCCCTTGTTAAGGTTAAAAGGGTGAACGTAAGAAACCAACGCATTTTTGGCCCAGATTTTTTCATGGGCAACAAGTCAAGATTGGAACCGTGAGTTTCCATGATGTTGGGTGAGCCCGAGGGGGGGGGGGGGGTGTACTCATATCGTGCACGGCTAAGCGGGGGGGGGGGGGGGGCGTACTCATTTGTTGCTTGCCTTAGTCATGGGACCATTGACCACGCATCCCTTTCGAGACGGAGCACCGTTCCTACTCCTAATAGAGACACCTCCAACACTTGGGCGCTCATTACGTTGTTTCCATATATTACAAAGATTTTTTTCGCTAATCTTACCCCCTTCCTGTTTCAACGCCTGTGGCCACCATCTATCTCCTAAGATAGCGATCGTTTTCTCGCTACTATTTAGTGTACCAAACTGCTCCATCATCGGGGGGGTGGGGGTTGGGTGGTCTTATTGTCGGATATAGTTGAACTACGCGCGCGCTTTATGATTCGGGCCTCCTGTATTGGTGGCGAAAAGCACAGGTGATGGATGATGATGATGATGGTGTTCTGGCATTAGGCTATCAGTTCATTCCCCTCAATGCCTAGCCAGTACAATTACCTTGAAAAAAAACAGGTTAAAAGTTAAAAGCGTCCCGTTGCAAGAAAAACAAGCACAAAACAATGCAAGCGCCGGAGTACCATGCTGAAACGTAAGAAAAATTGAGGCGTATGATATGTGGCTTGCGTAGACTGGCCGTCATGCCACAGAACCCACCAGCTTTGATGCTCGATATACATCTCCAGAAGCAATCCCCATCGTCTGTCGCATGTGCTGGACCCACAGAAACCTGAGGGGTCAGCCACATCCCACGCGGGGGCACACACGCCACGTTTAGAAGGGTCCTACGGAACCACCCGACATCAGGCCAGCAAGAGAGAGAGACAAGGAATTTTCTGGGAATTTTCACCATCAACAGTCGTGCTCAAACACTGCTGTAAATCCATGAAATTAAGGATCATACCCAGCTTGCAAATGTGAATGTCGGTGAATTTCTCGCTCTAATTCCGATGTAGTTTGTCCCCAAATCCGGGTTGCAGTCTAAACGGGCAGCATGCCGTCAGGGAAGTTTCCACACTACTAATGCAAGCATGAATAGGATACTAAGCCTATAGAGCCCTTGACGGGCCAAAACTGACACTTGAACCGACACCATCTTTGGCCCGAGGTGGGGAGCAGTGGCAGTCGGCACACGGGTGTCACATGGGGTTACTACACGTACCGGCTACAACAATAAGGCCAGCGAGGCGAAACAACGCTTCGGTCAACGGAGAACAAGGTGCCCGGCCGGGTTGGTAAATGCCCGTTGATCGCTTGAGTCAGCAGAGCGCCACATCCGCAGCGGTTCCACGCACAACTACAGCCTTCTTCCCGTAAGCTATAAGCTTTACCAGGTACTGGTATGTATGAGGTACAACAAGATGGCCTCACCTTAACACCAAATAAATAGTCCCCAAAACTGTGCGTGGGGTCCTGCAGGGGATAAGCTAGAATCTATTATTTGTATGTATAAGTATATATATATATGTATAGGGGCTGGGAGCATCTCGAGCGGCACAAGACGGCGAGGACAGCCCGAATCAGTGTACCACTCTGACCGGAAATGAAAGGACCGTTTCCGTATTAAAACGAATAACCCAGCGGTCCTTACGTTTACGTCCAGAGTGGTTATACCGGCACCATACACCCAAATCCTGAGGGATCAACACCCGGTCCGACCGGCTTCCATCCGACCCAGTGGACCCCGCCAACAACGCTAGCAGTACCCACCTGCCGAACATGCCCGCCAACCCCTTGGCCATCCCCTCATCCCTACAGCTCTTGCTGGTCTTGGTGTATCCGGTCATCTTGCCGTAAACCGAGTTCTCGTTGGCGAATCGCTCCAAGCAGCCCCTCCGGAGAGTCTCCCTCCGCAGGGACACCGACGGTACGTCCTCGAGTAGCAGGACCGGCGCGGGCGGTGGCGGCGGAACCTCTGGCGGTTCGGTCAGCTCCACCCCTCGCGCGACGTCTTCGTCCACCTCCATGTCGTCCGACGAGGACCCGTCCCCGCGTTCGCCCCGACTTCTTTTGCGCGTTGCTCCCCGCGCCGCTCCCCCATCGCCTTCGGCATTGCCTCCGGCGTCGCCACCGGGTGCCCCACCCGCCGCGGCAGCTGCTGCTTTAGCCTTTGCAGCAGCTATCTTCGCTTTCCATGAGCTAATCTTGTCGGTACTGGGAACCGGAACACTCTCGACGGGTTGGTGTTGCTGCTGCTGTGTCGGCTCCTTCCCCGGAGCCGAAGTATCAGACGGTAGCTCCCACTCCGATCTGCCGGTGGTTGGCTGAAACCAGTAGTTGCGGCCGTACCACTTGGACGTCTTCTCGACCCACCCCGTGAACCAGACGGACTCGCCCGTGCTTGGGTTGTGGAGGAACAGAGCGCCATCGCTCCGTGAGGCGTGACGTTCCCAGCCTGTGGTGGTGGCGGTGGCATGTGGGGGGGGTGAGAGGCTGAGAATATGAGATGCTGATGAATGCAACGCACGGCGACGACGGCGGCGGCGGCAGCTGTGTGAGGTTTTAGCGTTGCAGCTGTCAGAAGCGATGGGGATAGGTAATCGAGTGCGGGTAGCTTCCGTCTGCTGTTGGATATAAAAGGCGGCACCAGCAAGTATCCTCGAGTGCTGCTCGAGTGCTCCCCGAGTACTTTCAACGCGTATAATACTGCTGTCGTCGTGCGGACCAGCTGATGCAGACCAAGCTTTATCTGCAGTTCAGATCTGGGCCTCCACGGCCATGCGACCTTTGGTGTCAGATTGTGAAGCCTGCATCGATACAGCAATTATGTACCAGGCAGGGTGCCAGAGGTAGCAATGTTTTCGTTCCGATGGGGAATAATGAAGCGCTATCAACGTATACCACTCTCTGTAGCCGCTCGACGCCGAGCTTCGCCCTGTGGCATTTCTTGCAGGCGACTGCAAACCAAGGCTGTTTTTTTTTCTGATGGCTTAAGATTCGTGCTCCCGTTCTTGGCCTCTAGAACTCCGCCGGATGCTGCTGGGGTTTTCTCTGCTGCGTTGTTGTCGACAATCTCGTTCGATTCTCCTGACATGATGCTCCTGGCAACTTCAGAATCGACAACGGTAACAGCACCATCCGGCGGAGTTCTAGAGGCCAAGAACTGGAGCACGAATTTTATTGGCGTCGACGTGCCCGATGGATTCGAAACCCACTGTTATTTCACGCGCAGGTTCGGGTCCTGCCGTCGAGAGAGGAGTGGGATCACGACCCACCGGCGGTGACGACTCCAGAATATTATGGCGCTTGGACGCAACGGTACCAGACACATGGTACAGCACCAGCAGCTACCCTCTGGTACATCAATCAAGGCAATATCAAGGGCTCGAATTCGAAATCGACTCTGTACTATTGACTTCAACGAAGGAACGAAGAACATCGCCCGCTTGCGGGTCGAGTGTTCGAGTGCCGACCAAACCGTTTGTCGTTCGTAGACCATTAGGCAGCGTTCGGACCAAGCATCAACTCTCGGATAGCACGGTTGGGCGTACAAGGTAGCACAAGGCACATGTTGTTCGCGGACTCTCTCTCGCCCGTAGAAGCTGAGCAACCTACATACCAGGGTATGGTAGACCACAGGAGCCGATGAACGTCTGTATCACAGCTCTAAACAAGTAATCAGCATTTACGAGAAAATCAGTCTCTGGGTAAACCATGTTATCTCCATGGGCTTGGCTCTACAGCTTCACATGGCTGAACACGGGAGGGCATTCATTTACAGGAACCCCACGACATATTTATCATCAGAAATAAGGCCGTTCCACAGCACCTGGGGGGTCTTGCATCGGATGCACACTTGAGTGATTTTGCCGACCATCTACGGCTGTCCGCGCCGATCTATCCCCTACAAGGACATGCAGAACAAGAAGTCGAACTCCCCGTATATTAGACAAATTGAAATATGAGTCGAGTTCGAAGTTCGATAACTGCTGTGCGAGGCAGAGGTCACCAGAACGGGTGGCGAAATTCACACCCATGAGGGTGACAACGGTGTTGACAGCATGGGCTCTGGCTACGTTAACCCCAGCTTCTTGCTTCTTTGCGGGAACACGTTTTCCCTCGGCGGGGCTAATCGCGCCGCGTAATGCTCCTCTGCAGACAAGATCAAGATCAAGATCAAGATTGTGTACTATGGCTGCCCAAGCTCCGATTGCCTGGCCGGATGCGATGCCCACTGAGACGGTGGAGCAGCCTGTTCGAGCGAGGATAGTGGCCGTTGCTCCCAGCGACACGGCGAGCCCCTTCGAAGACCGTGGGAAGCCAGTGCCGTGGTTTGAGGTGCGCACAGATCGGTTGTTGCAAAATGCAAGTACAGCAGTATAGAGCGGATGGAATCTTTGATTTTCATGTTTCAGTTTGATGAACAGCGGCGGTATGTTAGGTTGACGGTATGACACATGCGCAGTGCAGCATCAGCATCATCTCGTCAGCATCAGGCACCAAGCAGCACCCAGCAGTCTTGTTTGCTGTCAGGGGTCGGCAGTGCACAGCACGCAGGAGCTATCTCGACTTTGCTCAAATGAAAACATGACGTATATGCATACTGCTGTGGCCGATTTCGAAACAAGCTCCTTTAGTGTACTCACGTACTCGTAGCGCAAGTTGGTTTTGAAAACTGATGTTGACGGGCTCCTCGTACCTTCTTGTGTCTACAACACTGCTGTAAGCCACGGGTGGGGTTCAAGTACGAGTGTCTGGTACTCATCTTTGTACAAGTGTCATCGTTAAATAGCTCAAAAGACAATTGTCAATGGGGGCTGGGGGCCTGTCTAGGCCTCTGACGCAGCAGCTGCAGCAGTACTCTATGCTGGTGCATATGTAGAGTACATAACTTTACTAAAGAAGCGTACGAAGCACGACAGGTGTACAGGAGTGTAACTCTCATTGCTTGGTACCTGGTACATTCCAAGGTAACTCCCTGCGAGCTTGACACTAACACTCCCCAATCCTCAAATGAGTTTGGGTTTGAACTTCTGTAGGCCCAAACCTACAAAGTAGAAACCTGGTACAAGCATATCATACGAGTACATACATGCGGCACGTACGAGAGTAGGCAGACACGGGCACGTGGGGATTTGGAGATGGGGAGATGCTGCTGCTACTGACTCTATAGGCAACAAAATAAGACAACCGCCTGTTTCCATTTGACCATCTCCCTGATGTGTACATAAGGGCCTATCCCGACCTACGTGGCATATAAAAAACACTTTAAAGTACTGCTGTAGATGCTCGAGCGTTGAGCAAGTGCTGCGTGTGCCTGTATATGCCCGTCAAAGTTAGGCGTGCGCCTAAAGACACGTGTAAGTATTGGAAGGGCGAGCCTTCGAGCCTGATAGCCGGCTCAGCCAGCGCCGACTGGGTATATAGGCTACTGTGTAGTACGGTAGAATACTCCTTCCGACCAACAATAAGCATAGCCTACGTGAGAGATATATTGTGCGCTTTTGGCACGTACTGTCTGTACTGGGTGAATGCCCGACAGCAGCCATCCATCCCTAAACCTGACATCAGCTCGGTCTCATACATACATACATGTCATACATAAGTAAAGGGTTGTGAGTTGTGAGGAGGGCCAACGTGCCTACCTCGAGCATTGCTTAAACCCCACTCGTGAGCGCAAAGCCGAGCACAAGTGGCATACCATTTGCCATTTACTATGTACGTAACAGCAGTTGTATAGATCTACCGCTGCTTCCCACTGAAACAGTAGCATACCGCAAGCAGCCGCGCGCGCTGTGTGACGTGTACTCTTTGTATGTGATACAAGGGCTCCGCTGCGCGGGCGGCTAACGCCGCCCGCTACGCTCGCGGAAGGAGGAAAGAAACCAAATAAATGTGAACAGCGTAAAACAGGAACACATATAATTTTAGCTGCAACTGGCGACTTGATAATGCCAAGAGCTCCATATATGTATGACGGCTAAAATACAGGACAGAAACGATGAGTGGGAATATCTATCTTCCAACACGAAAGAAGATCCCGAAGAAAGCAAAGCTCCTCACCGCCCGCTACGCTCGCGCAAGGAAAGGGACAAAAGAGGTCCACGATGTGGTGCAAGGACCGACTTGAAAATGCAAAGAGAGATTCATGGTGCAATGCAGCGAAATACTTACTGCTGTACGCAACTGGACGTATAGCACCCGCCTACCTGCGCCTACCTCTGTATTGTACTGCAGGAGTACTGCTATGTTCCTTGTGGCAAAGCACCTGTACGACGACAGCAGCACAGCAGTCGTACACAACAAAAACTTTTATGTTCGAAAGGAAGAGAAAGCACAGTAACACGGCTCACAGCACGGCGCTGCGCTGCCTGCTGCGGGTGTGATTTGTGACTGTAAGGGCTCCGCTCCGTGGACCGCCCGCTACGCTCGCGCAAGGAAAGGGGCAGAAGATGTCCACGGTGTGGTGCAAGGACCGACTTGAAAATGCCAAGATATTCATGGTGCAGCGAAGAAACTGTGGACTTGAAGTGACATGCACGAAAAAAACGTACTCACTTATGCACGAGATGAACATGTCACAATATGGAAGGAACGATGTAATACTTGCTACTGCTGTACGTTGGTGTACGGAAGAAGAGAAGGCACATCACGGTACAGCACTACTGTCCGCACGGCAGTAGGCCACGGAACCGCACGGCACCGCACAGCGCTGCGCTGCAACACCTACTGCTGTACATACGTACAAAAACTGAACGTGGACCTTGCGATCGGACCACCACGAGACAGCAGCAGCAGCGTATCGTATACCCAGAGGTATACCAAGTCCTCCCGTAGGTATTGTTATCTGTGGAGAGAGGGAAGAGAGTACCCGCCTACCACTCACTGCTGTATTGTGCTGCAGTATACACAAAAATGAACGAAAAACAAACGTACAGTATTTTTATGGGAGAATGGAACAAAACACGCGAAAAAAAACTTCGAACGTCTGAGGTTCTATCAGCCTCGTAAGCTCCCCGCCCCCTCGCGACCACACCTCTCGATGGACTCGCGACGCCTAGCCACGAAAACGGCGACCGCGCTCCTTCCGACCCTCCCTCTACTGGCCAGCGCCCGCCGATACCCGCGATGGCGCCACGCTCATCCCCGTTGCCATCCCCGTTGCTGTGTTCAAGCACGAGCACAAAAAAATGAAAAAGAGCTGGAGCCAAGGCAAGTAATCGCGAAAAAAATAAACCTACTGTAGGAAACCCAAGAACCTCCGGAAAGCAAGTAACTTCTGCTTCGGCAATTAGAGGCTGAGAGTGGCTGTGAGGTACCAACATATGCCGAGGAAAGCTTCCGAACCAAAGAAGATCAAGGTATGTATTGATATTTTCCACAATGAAACTACCATGATACAGCAGTATGTCGGCATCGTGCCGGTGCCATTTTTGAATTCCGATAGATACAATCTGCCGGATTGTTTTGAGTGCATTGCGTCTGCTTTACCTAAATACCCAAATTCCTACGGATACACCGTACTGCTGTACAATGGGTTTCGATATACTATTTTATCCCCTGCCCCCGATTAATAGGGAGTTTGGAGTACCGAGCAAACGGCTTCAGAATCGGCCAAAACTCGAACTAGAGCATGCTGCAGTTTGTCGTCCCTTGTCGCATAGAGCTGCTGTAATGGCGCCACGCTTTCTGCGCGCCAACCGTAAGAGATTACTGCTGTGCACTGTTAATGCGCGACAATACCTGCCTCGTCAAAGCGACATAATTCAGCAGTTTACCCAACACCTGAGTTGCCACATATTATTGTCGGTGTTGTTCCTGCATGACGGTTTAAAACGGTTACAACGGATGCATGCTCCCAGGTGTGGGAGCACATCGCGAAGCGCGTGAAATGGGCGGACCCGGGCTTGGACATGCAGGTAAACAATACCTGGTACAGTTTTGTAAGGCAACGGGCCGTGTGCCTGTTCCGTCTGTTTTGGCCTTCTGGAATGGCGTGGAAAATGAAATTCGCGTGCAGTGGGTTCAATGCCCCCTCCCCGAGCCATGCAACATGTGTTGGACATTTCGCGTTGTGCTCTAAAGTCTGTGCGGTAAGCATATATTAGTAGCAGCCGACGAGCGTCCTAGCTCCCGGGTGCCTCCGCAGTCACAGTGGTACACGAGCACCGTGTGCGTTGCCGTGTCAAAGCTGCTGGCTAGCTAGAGAACATTCAACTTGGTACGAGGCGTTGCCTTTCAGGGTAAACCATGCTCAACGAAAGCCCGCGCCGCGCGCCAAAGGACGTTTGAGTGCGCCAACGCCTCCGACGCCTCGAAGGGTACCATGCCGCAATCGCTTCCATGTTTTACGGCTATCTTGACCCCCCCCCCCCGCCGATACCCGGAAAGGTTTTCCGAGCGGAATCCTTGCGCTCGGACAGCGTCGATGACCGTGCACGCTTCCGCGACATCGCGGGAAGTGCCGACGTTTTCATTGGATCCGCCATTCGAGAGCCCGCAACAGCCGAGTGGGTTTCCACGGTCATCGAGGAGGCCGGCATACAAACGCGGTTTGCGGCGGACTGCTCGCCGGAGTTGTGCCAGACGACTGTGCTCGGAGGGTTCCGTCCCGAGCCGCCCGCGTCGCCGCTGGTGCAGATTTTGCCCGACTTTCTGAGGGATTTGATCGGCGGGCCCACCAGCGGAACGAAGAAAGACCGGGTGCTGTGGGACACCTTGATGGGTTTCTACGAGCGGAACTCGTCCGAAGACCTGACGTTTCTCTCCCTGGTGTTGGTGGACTCGTGAGTTTCGCTCCCGGGCCCTTAATCCTCAACACGCTTGTCAAATGTATATCGCACTAATTCCAAGTAGTTTATCCTCAAAAGCGTGGATGCAGTTGTAATAGGGTTAAGGAACGCGCGATTCGTCTTTTGTCTTTGACTCTCATAGCGTGGAAGGGGGACGACGAGTCGAGCTTGAATTGAACTCCCGCGTGTTACCGTAGCATCTCTGCTCGTCTCCTGCCAATGGGGGTTTCCCACGCGCGCGCAGGCGTTGGGCGTGCAGCCCCTGTAATAAACAGTATGTCGGCCGCTTGCCCCTTTCGGATATGCTGTGTGTCGGAATAAAAACGGTGTACGTCGGGCCCGCCGGTTGCTCCCATACATGTCAACCAGCCGTTACGTCAAACCGTAGGCTATGGCTATGTATGCGCCGGTCGTGCGGTGTCACTATTTTTCGCTCGCCGTGGTGTCATTCTCTCCGGTGTCCTATAGAATGCTGCCAATCGTCTCCATTGACGCTGCCGTCTCTTGGTCCGCTCGCTGTTCGGCTGGTGGCGGCAGGTACAAGACAAGGGTGCCGCGCGTGACGGGAATCGGGAAAGACTCGGACCCCAACACTCTCAACTGCATGCTGGACAACTGCAAGCAGGAGGTCATAGACTGTGCCAAGGATTCAGACTGCCGCGCGTGCATATCGTGCCTCACGAGCTGCCCGCCGAACGACCAGGCAAGAGAGATAAGAGGGGTGGAAGCACCGCTACCACCCTTTCCCTCTGGCTTCCTCCTCTTGTACAGAGCCCTGTTTATCCTGTTTGTACAGTATATCGAAACTCTTTTGGGACGCAGACATAGAAACAGAAAAACAAGGATTGCGGCTTCAGAAACCGTCGTGTGTGAGCAAGCCTCAGAACGGGTAGCATCGTAGCATCATACTGCACACGTGTCGCACAACTCTTCGCATTGTACTTCGAAGTCTACATAAAGTATGCAACCTCCGTAACCCACCGACGTGTGGCCAATGCCGCATCCGTCTCATGTTGTCATCAATTTTCTCCTCTGAGGTCTCAAGGGGGAAAATGGTTGTCTACGACCGAAGGCAGCTATCGTAACTGACCAGTGAAACAGAAAAGTAAACCTTGGAGTTGTGTTCGGATAATCCTTTATGTCAGGTGGAGATCGGTGGAGATCGGAGGTATCTCTCTGGGACATGTGTACACGTGGAAGTGGGACAGAGATATTTCCGAACGCGACCCCCCTGGCCTACTGGTACCGACTTACCTCGTATGCTAATCGTGTTTGGCAGGTGTGTGCGTACCGCTGCATCACTTCGTACGAGACCAAGACGATGGAGAACTTTTCTCTGTGCGTGCTGCAGAAGAACAACTGCATGGGAAACTCGGCGCAGATTCCCGTTCTGCCCGACCCGACACCGCTGGCGCGCTTCCGAGGGGAAGCCGTTACGCAGGAAAGCGCCCAGGACATGTTTATGGGCTGGCTGGGGAAAGAGGCGTTTTCTTGGAAAGTGGTGAGCATGCCATAATGTTTTGACTCTTGAGGGGTTTCCAGCGGGAAAACGCGGCTTGGCATCGTTTGTCCCCGTACCAGCGACGGCCATCTGTTTGTTTTTGCTCTCTCCCTCGTTAGATTTGGTTTTGTTTTCATTGCCCTTTACAGCTACAGTAGCTGCCTCTGCCTTTCGGGTACAGCTTGAGGTTATAATTCGATGAATATTTCAGAGTAGTGACGAAGCGCTTTCAGCCGCACCACCCGAACACTGCATCACAACGAAAAGTGGCTCAACACGAACAAGGGCAGATGCCGTCACTTCTCCATGGCTGTGGAGCGAGATGTTGGCCCCTACGACAGCGTGCGCCTCTTTCCCCGTGTGCTACCTCCACCTTTCCCCTTTTCGACAAAATCGCACGTCAACCTCCGCACTGGAAACGCCCCTTCCTGGAAACCTGGCCGCTGATTTGCTGGCATCGATCGTGCTGTCGGGTGCCGTCATCGACGACGCTCTCTTTGCCTCGACGCCTTGCCTTACTTTGCCATGATCCAGGTCTGCGGGCAGAACCCGGCGTACGATTTTTTCCCTTCCCAGCACCAAATATTCTACCGCGGCCGCGGGCCAGGGGTGATGTGGTACGACCCGGTGTTCAAGGTGTTTACAATCAACGGCGAGGAGGTGAGGTCGGCCAGCCACTCCCTTCCGTAACGCCGCTTTTGTTGTACGAAGTGTGTATCTAACCAATCGCTGCGAATGGAATGTTCGGAAACGCCGGTTTAGCATATTTAGCCAATCGCCGGGAAGGAGACGTCCCGTAACACCGATTGGCCAATCGCTGCGAAGGTGTTCCGTAACGCCAAAGCAGCGCTTTGAACCTATCGCTGCGAAGAGAATGTTTCGTGACGCCGATTGAATATATTTAGCCAATCGCTGCGGAGGGAGTGTTCCGTATAATAACGCCGATTCAATTTATTTGGCCTGAACGCTCGTTTAGTTTATTTGGAACAGTGCTTCCGCGCGTTACCCGTGAATTTATCTGCCTGTAGAGCGACAGTGCTCCGCCAAATGAGTCGGTACATTCCGTCTCCTCCCAGCTGTTGTACCTGCATTGCCGCTGTTTTGTACCCGCTGTTACACCGCGGACGAGTGGCAAGCGATATGCCGGATGATCACTCAGTGCAGTTTGTGTGGGTCGACTCGTTTTCTGGCTATCGTTGACCTGCGATTTACACCAGGCACACACCGCGCAGCGAAAATCACGCAACGGAAACCGCGCAACAGGGATTTAAGCGGTTCGATCGATTCGTTTCAGCTCTTGACCGCCCAGCTATCAGTTAAACATGCCTAGTCCACAGATCATGTCACGATTTACCGCGCGCGAGGCTCTTGACCCATTTATACCGACACCCTCGTTTTGGGGACGAATCTCTTCATATTAAGATTGGGTTTTTTCCGGGTGGGTAAAGAGGTAGCAACTACCCTCGACGATTTTGCGCTGGAACCTCCAACATCCTCATGCACATTCGCGCCTCCTACCCCCTCCTTTCTTCGGCTGTAGGTGTGGAGACGGCGACATTACCGCGTCAAGTCGGCGGCGACTCCGGGAACGTTCCGTTTCTCAGTACTGGACAACGGGGTGGTGTCCAACGAGTACTGGCGGATTATCGACGTCCCCGACGACCTGTCATGGGGTGAGCGAAATGAACGCGACCTCCCGTACCGTTACATTTCGACGACGGATTTTAAATACATGCGTGAGGTGCAAGGGTATATGGTAAGGCATACATATGTAGGCGCTGAATATGACCACACTAGTTTGTTTTTTACCGGTGACCAAGTCTTTCTCGGGTTGCCCTCGGTTTCAAGGAAGACGAGAATGAAAGGAATTTCGCAAAATGCAATTGCTTACGCACACTGCTGCGCCCTCGCTTGCGCCCCTCCTTGTGCCGGCCTTGACCTGTCCGCATGTTGTGTTCCATCTGCGTGGAGAGTACAGGCGTGTTTTACTATGCCGGTGCTGCTACCGCGGCGGGGCAGTCTTACACGGGGGCGCTGTTGGTGTCACGTGACGGCAGTTGGCCGGACGAAGGGGAGATGGACCGCGTGGAAAAAGCCTTCGATAATTGTGGCATCAAGCTGTGGGAGCTGTTCGAGGTAAACGCGATGCGCCCTGTAACGGCCTAGCCTTGTAGCGGCCGAGGTGATGTCGACAGGGAGACCGCCCTGAAGACCCTGTCGCACCCGAACGTTTCCCTCGTTCCAAGTTGACACCCCAGCGACCACCATTGCTCAAATTGCGTCGCAAGACGGAGGTGCTAACCGTGATGCGTCTGCTCTGCTGCTCTTGTTGCAGGTGGACAACACGAACGACGAGGGAGCGCCTCTTGGCCTGCCGGACGACTTCGCCGTCAACAACGAACGGCCTACCCTAGTATAACTACCACCCTAGTGTAACTATTGCTGAAACGGCGCGTTGTTGGTCGGTTTGCCAGCCCCGGCGGTACCAGTTAGTGCGCCTTGCATCAGCCGGCCGTTTAACTGTCGCGAGAGGAGGCCCCCGCCTTTTGCGGTCGATGGAAAACCCTCCCAGTGATGTCAGCTCCTTTATCACTTCTCCCGTGTTTTGGGGACACGCTTTTTTAATGGTTGGAAATAGTGTGGGATTAGCGTTGAAGTTGTGACAGGGCTAACGACCTTTGGTCGAGGGCAGGCTTCGAACGCGACTCACCAAAGTGATATGATGTGACATGTATCATTCCCTGGATATACGTGACGCCCGCGGTGTCCCACGATGTTGGTGTTGATGCCCACGTTGATGTTTGCAGCCCTTGCGGTCCGAGTCCTGGTGCAAAGTGGAGGCTGTCAGCCCAACCCTGCACGCACCAGCTGCTCGTATACCTGGTACTGGTATAGTTTTTGCTTCTGCTCGTATACCTGGCGCATTTTAATGCTTAGTACGCAGCTCTGGGCTTGGCTTGGCTTGCCTACTGCTGTAAATACATACCTCGAATAGGTTTATGCAACCAAAGTCAGTCTCAGGCGTGAGAAGGCGGTGCAGTTGTGCTCGTACAGCAGTTTGCTGGAGTGGTCTTACTGTCGTCAATTGATGTTTTATCCCATCTATATTCCGTAGCGCTATTCAAACGTCCCCGTGCGATTCTTGTGAACGGTGCACCCTCCGCCTTGGCAGGATTTTCCATGTCACCGTACCGAACGGTATTCATGACAGTGATAACTAAAGTTGGGCAGACGTGTTGGATGGTGGATGGTCCATGGAGTGGGAGATGGTGGCGATGCGGTCTCATCTTGCCAATCCCATCTCGGCTAAACACCAGATGTATAAGTGCTAATATGCTAATATGGAAAACATTGACGTATCGATAGAATGGAAAGATTTCAACTAAAGTTTATGAGACACCTTAAGGGTTGTCCACCAATAGTCGACGCACTGGATACACCGAAAACTGATTGTAGTCCTTCAGCGGGTCTAACAAACCCAATCACACCAGGGCTCGGTTCATGATAACAATGATGTTCTCACAGTTGCTCATTTCCCTGAAATCTAGCCTGCCGTCACAAGCAGGCTGAAAAGCGTCACGATGGCAGAAAAACAAGCACAACATATTGTGGGCACCGTACGTAGGCCACCCCGGATACCATTTTTACACACTTGACGCCGGTCTTGCTGCATGCTGACTTGCTGCCTTGCGTTTTTCTCGCGTGTTTCGGCATACGCTACTCGTAGCATTTAGCATATCTGCGGCTATCCGTCGGAAGACATTACGGCTTACCAACACAATGAAGACTACAAGCTCTCACGCTAGCGCGGCGAAACGTGGTGGCGTTGCGTCTGTCGATAGTAAAGGCGTGCATGTTGCATTCGTTGCTGTCACTCCTTAGGCATTGATAAGGCTTCCGCCTCTCGTTGCACGACGGTGGCGCCGACAAAACGACGTGCTGTACACAACGGCGGTAGCACACCCCCTTTTCTCCCACCTGCGGTATCGAAGGACGTTGACAGCGCACGGAACACCGGGAGTGTACCCTGTGTTTAGCTACAACAACAAACAGTAAGTAGTATGAATAGAAAGCGCGTGCACCTTTGAGCATGCCTGGGAACCAAGCACCCAGCTCGCAGATGGGTGCCTCTCGTTTGATGAGAGGTAACCCCCCCCCGTTTCACTATAATACTGACGACCCGCCATCCAGGGGATTGCCGACCATCTTTCGGGCCACGCGTTACATCCTCCCTTTTCCGGCCTCGCGGTTCTTCGCGTTTGCTGTACGATACCAGCTACCTGGTACGTAAAATTACTGTTTTCTGTACGTAGGCAGAAATGCAATATGATGGGCTCACTCGTACAGTCAAAATATGTATGTTACTGTTTTCTAGTAAACTTCTTGTCCGACCGTCCAACTTCACTACGAATAAACGATACACTGGGGAACAGAACGGCAATGCATTTAATTGGGGCTGCATTTCAGTACGATACTGCAGAGTCGTATTATATACACGAGTTGTACGTATATATATATATGTACAGGCATGATTTAACATATGATACGACAAGGGTACAGTTTTAAGTATATAGAATCCTCAACTCCCAACTCCTCCCAACTCCAGTATTCTCCGGTCCTTGGGACCGGAGACTCAGAAAGCAAAATTCCAAAAGTGTTCCCGATTTTCAAGATAATAGGCGTGACAAAAGTGGCCCCAGTTTTCAAGTCAATCAGCGTGACAAAAGTGGCCCCAGTTTTCAAGTCAATCAGCGTGACAAAAGTGGCCCCAGTTTTCAAGTCAATCAGCGTGACAGAAAAGTGACCCCCTCTCATCATACCACGGGTACCCCCTTGTCCCCTCGACCCTCAAAGCCCGTTCTTGGCTTACAGCAGCGGCGTCGCGACAGTTTTTGCACGCCTCGACAGCCAAGCACACACCATGGGCCTCGGCGGAGTATCAGCAACAGAGGTGGGGTGTGCGCGACACGCCGAGGACAACAGCGCGAACAGAGCAGATCAGCACGCAAACACGCCGAGCACTGAGTGACCTTGAGGAGTTCCACATCTGTGATGAATATGGTTTGCGCAGGGGGAAGGGGGGTTGTGATGATCTGGGAGCTGCGAAGGTCGCGCTGGCGCGGGTATGAGTACATGCAACGCCTCGCCACGTGTATGAGTACATATCACAGCAGCAGCAGCACAACAGCAGTAGTACAGTACAGGACACCTAATAAGAAACAAGGAATATGGTCCAGGCTCGATTTGGTATTTGCGAGAGGGTGCTTTCTACACTGATTTCAAGATAACGACTCCCGAATTTCTTATTTTCCTCTAAATCCTCATTAGCCTGTTTCTTATTAGGTGTCCTCCTGTACTGCTGTACGTCAACGCTCGGATGCTTCGTTGTGTCAAATTTCAAAATAATACCAAGACAGGTCGACTCGAGCGCACTCGGCGCGTCGCCGCCAGACCAGAGGCAGCCAGCGTGGCTTCCGACGCTTGGGTTATACCGGCTGTAGTTTGGCGCTGGCGTATAGCACACAGACACAGGCAGATCATACCAATACCTGAGGCAGTTCAAACGCTGCTTATTTTATGCCAACAACAATGAGCAGTAGAGGCAGGTAGAGGGCAGGTATCCAGACCGTAGCTGCTGCATTGCACATACAGCTCTGTCCCGTAATATAGGAACTTTTTAATGTAGTTACGTATTAATTTCAATACATTTCTTATATTTCGGGACGGAGTGGTACCAAGAAGAGCGTAGAGACAAGGAAGAATCAGACACCGCATCACCTCCAAATACAACGTGCATAGTAGTAGGAATGGCTGCGGTAATAACCACACCTCCCCCGATAAAAACACAAAAGCTTGACCCACGTCAAGAAGTCAGTCGCTGTGCTGAGTGTTCTCTCCTCCCGCGTGCATGTGACATCCACCCTCCGAGAGAGCCTATCTGACGAGCAAAGCTCATGCCTGATGATGGCACCGCTACTTTATACGCACCTGGTATTTTATCGCACTGCATCTATCTGCGTACCGTATCTGCGTACAGCGTATCCGAGAGATTATTTTACGTTTTTGGCAGATTTTCCAGGTGCGTACGTATGTTTGTTCATTGTGCGTGCGGATCACTTTGATTGCACGTATTATTTTTTTCGGATCATACGGTCCGGACCGCCCACCCAAAATGCAAGTGATTTCATTTCCCAACTATCATTTTCACACCCTCCCCAGCCGCTCATTGGTCGTGCGCTGTACGGCCTTCTCATGTTCGTGATGCCTCTTCAGTTTAACAGTTACATGACGATTCAGGATTTTATGTGTTGAGGATTATGTGGATCTTGACGACTGGGTGCATATATATGTGACGACGCACACTGTCACTTCCTGCCATTCGTACCCCTAATAAACGACTTGAATCATCAAACCATCGCTTGTCTCTGGGTGTGTTTTGACTATCTTGCTTGGAGCTGACGAACACCGCAAAGAGGAGGCGTCGTTTGCGGATGGTCATCTCAACGCTCACCACGCATTGTGCCTTCTTGAGAGCCTTGGCGGACGACATGATAAGATGGTCGATGCGTTGTCGGCGATGGAAACTAATGGTCCGTACGTATGAGGAAGTTGTGGTGTGCCGTTCGGAGCTCAGCAAAGTGCTCCTGGACAAGGGTCCACGTCACACACCTGTACAGCAGTGTCTCCATCACCTCGCGGCCTTTAGCATGCGCACATTTAGAGTAAACGGGACATCCTCCATATCATACAGCTCCCGCTTGAACCGCGATTAGCACCTCCAACACTCTGATTAACAACAATCTTCTCTTACGATAGATTGAGACTGGAGACAAGCAACGCGGATGATACTCAATCGATTGCGATACTACTGGTAACACATTGGACAACACTTACTACTTGGTCGATAATAATGCGGCCCTTTCTCAACACCTTTTTTTTAAGTTAAGGGGAAGACCGGAGACTAGCAACGCGAATGTTACTCATCCGATTGCGATACTAACACAATATGTATACGTACCCGAATCACGATGTCAAGATTCAAAATTAAAACAAGAATTCACTGAACTATATCCTTAACGAGGAATACACACATAACACGCGCGAACGGCTTATTATAAAATCGAGTAGTAACTACTAGGTTCCTAGTACATCACGAAGCCTACACCAATACCACAAATAACACATAGAACAAAAATTCTACGCAGCTCGCAAAGTTGAGTATCTACTATTCAATCGGTTGAACTCACAGCTGACGTATTTATAATAATTTTATTTAATTAAAAAAAACGAATAATATCCAACGTTCCTTCTCTCTGGTATCATAGCTCGCATCGATGTCATCCCACAACCCGCCGTTTGAGACAAATCGGCTTCGTTGCAGAGGAGAACAAATCGGTTATTTATTCCTTTCTCCGCACGTCATAACCCCCATACGCTCTACGTACGAGTCCGCGCCGCGCGCCGTGCCCCTGCTGGGGCGGCGACTTGGCGATCCAAACGGACGCGGCGCAATAAATTTCATGACGTACGTGCAGCGGCGATTGGATGGAAAATAATTGAAACCGTTGATATTTAAATATTTCCTCGACTCTCGACCTCGACGAATCTTCAATCCTCGTTATCGCCAGCATGATGTATGACATATCACCCCATGCCCTTTTCGAGTGCTACACAACACTGCTCTGTCCGGGTGCAGCTCTATGGTCTACACGGGTAAAATCGGCGCCAAGGTCAAACTGTTCGAGGCCCACAGCTAGCTGGGTGTGCCTCGAGAGCGAGGGAAATAAGCCACATCGGTCGTGAATGGTGAGGAGAACGTCGGTGTGCCAAAAGGGGCGAGTGGTCAACACCTGGTCCTCCATCATATCATCATCTTATCATCATGCCTGTGGGAGAGAGTAACTTCGAACGTCTGAAGAGCAGCGCCCTCAAATGGCACCCTGAAAGCGCGGAGAGGGCGGCGTGGGCACAGGTCTTCTTCTCCCTCCTCACGCAAGCGAGGTAAACACAAAAATACGTACTGGTACCAGGGTATCTACGTACATAATACCTGTGATGCACAGGATATCGTCGTGGTGCCGATGCGGGCTCTATCATATCAGCGCAGACTATCGTAGGGACGGTATAGCGTAAGGATGCAATTTCCACCGCTGCATGCTTTTCCTCCTCGGTCCTGCCAGTTGGCGACACTGCTCTTATTACGCTTGTACAAGCAGTAGTAAGTGATGATGCACCGTCCTCGCTTTGGCCGCGACTCCATGTGCGTCTGTCTGTGCATCGTCCCGTCTTCAGCGCGCTAGCAGCATTCCCATCGTACAACATGGTGCTGGGGTTCTGGGGCTTGTACAGCGTGTTCACGAAGAGTCCACAGGCCACGCAAGTGTGAGTGCGCGCATTCACCTGGATGGTGCCATGGACGTCGTGTATGCACGTACTGTAATACACGAACCGAATATATGCGTACGCACCTTCGCTTTTATTTTGTACATAATAATCGTTTGTCTTGCCGTCCGGCAAAGTATCACCTCTACTCGTACGAGTATATGTTCCAGTCCGACATGAATCGTACATTTGTACACTTCGTGGATAGTACGTACGTACTGTACGTAGTCGGGCAGCAGTAAGAGCATTAAATATTGGCAGTCTACACGTCTACACACAAAGCAGTATCAGTCACCATGCTATCATACGAACTCGAATTAATAGTTCAATCGGGCAACATTGATCCACCACGGCGATGTAACACCTCAAACAATGTACGTATATTCCTGAACCTATCACGACGAGTTACGGGAGATAGGCGTAGCAGGGCTGGCATGCGCGCGGAAAAAAATGGAGAGATGAAGCCTTGTACTGTACTTATACATTTTTCATGGTCGATTCGTGGAATTGCGACCGGCTCATACAGTGTACCAGTATGCAAAACTCTGACTGAATAATTGTGACGCATGCGCAATCAAACAACCCGCAATACCAGCAGCATGAAGTGGCGTAGTGTACTTGGTTTGATCCCCTGCAGCGACCTTAAGTTACCCTCCGCGTTTCCCCCTCTTCTGCTCACGACCGCCGCAGATATTTGGGCTTGCTTGGCTTTTCCATCTTATTGGATATAATCTTCTGCTCTGTTTGGGGTGAGCACTTCCCCTCTGCGCTAAACACGCTTTATCGAGCATTGATCACGAAGGCATACTGTAAAGTCGCCAACAATCGAACGATCTCGGCTATGTCTGGATATGTAAACCAGTACGCGACAGCACTTTAGAGTTATTAATAATCCTTTTAAAAAATCCAGGGCTGTTTACGTGTCCGGTCAAACCTGGCGGGTCAGATCGGGTCGGGTCGGGTCGGGTTGGGTCGGGTAACGGTGACCGGACCCGACCCGTCAGACTAAACCTCCTAACCTCGTGACCCGACTCGGCC